>JANHFP010000931.1:125582-140178 GCA_032468135.1 Calamaria suluensis | reverse complement strand
ACCACCTTTGGTGGGAAGGTAACAGCATTCTGTGCGCCTTTGGTGTTTAGTCATGCCAGCCACATGACCACGGAGACCTCTTCAGACAGTGCTGGCTCTTCAACTTTGAAACGGAGATGAGCACCAGCCTCTACAGTCGGAAACGACTAGCACCTATGTGCGAGGGAAACCTTTATCTTTAACCTTCATCCACTGAGAAAGAACCTCGGTGGCATCAGCCTAGAAGAGAGCTGTAACTGTGCATTATTAGTGTATTGATAATTTTTAACCTACAAGCATTATCTTCCTTGTATATTGTGTCTCCTATCCCAATGAAATTCTGAGGCAGTTGTAGTCTTTAGCCATCAAGACCATGACTAGACTTGGAGACCTTTATTCATATAGTCCCTTTATTCATAATGGGCTACTTAAAGAGAACCATCCTCCTTAATCAAGTTGGTCCAGAACAATTTGGGAAAGGCTGTCCTAATGGTTCCATCATGTATGTTTTATTTGACAAACCAATTAGAGGTAGTCCTTGACATACAACCCCAAGTGAGCCCAAAATTTCTATTGGTGAGACAGTTGTGAGTTTTGCCCTGTGTTACGATGCTTCTTGCCATAGTTGTTAAGTGAATCACTAGTTAAGTTAGGAACATGGTTAAGTGAATCTGGCTTCCCCATTGACATTGGTAGTGAGAAGGTTACAAAAGGGGATCACATGATCCCAGGACACTGCAACCATCATAAATATGAATCACTGGCCAAGTGTCTGAAGTTTGATCACATGATCATGGGATGCTACAATGGTCATAAGTGTGAAAAATTGTTATGTACCTTTTTTTTGGTGCTGTTATAATTGGTCATTAAATGAACAGTTACATACCAGTGTAGTTTAAAACAATATGAACACACGCTAATGTTATGCTTGTGGTACCAACTGAAATACATTTACCATTTTTCTGCTCTGAATGTCCTTCCTCATTCAGGTATCGGTATACTCTGGATGAACTCCCAGCCATGTTACATAAATTGAAGGTCCGAGCTGAATGCTTCGACACATGGGCCAATAAAGTTCGCATTGCTTTGGAAGTGGAAGATGGGCGCAAAAGAAGTAAGTAGTCCCATCCAAGCGGTCCTTGATTCTGGGGTCTTTTAAGAAGTCAATCCCTGAGGTCTTAGTGGAGGAAATGCGTATAATGCCCTTGAGATCCTAGGTAATCGCTATCACATTTGTTAAGGCATGTTGTGATTATAAATTTGGGAGAATGGGAATGGAGACGGCAGCATTGAGCCCTAGAAAGGGCCTTCTGGATGAGTCTGGAATGGGAGGAATAATGAAGTAACTGAGGACCAGATGACTCATTTATAAAACTCAAAAGGCTCACTTTTTCGGGGGAGTTGAGAGTAGCCAGTACAGCTGGACCAATCCAATGGATCTGGATGCCACAATGCTCTCTGCTTGTTACAGCCTTGGAGGAGTTGCGTGCCCTGGAATCAGAGGCACGTGAGAGGAACTTCCCTGAGAATGAACTTCTTCATCGGCTCAAAACCTGTCTGAGTGAAGCGGAGAAGTGTGTCTCAGAGGCCCTGGGTCTGATAAGTATCCAAGAAACAGAGTGAGTGCAGAGAGTCGGTTTTAAGTAGAATTGTATCAATAAGACAAGATGCCCCATAGAATTCTTTCACTCCGTTTAAATCATCCCATGAAGCCTTTTACCCTCTTTTTAGACTAGCTTTCTTGCTTTTGTTTTCTGGTTGATAATTATACTTTTCAGGAAGTCTTTTCTCATATGTAATGGTGTACTCTTTATCTGTTTGGTATTTTCATGTCAAGCTGTTTTTGAGATTTATTTTATGGAATTATAATGTAATTCCAGTTATTCCAAACTTATAATGTTCCACTTTTTTCCTCCTTACTTACAGAGAGTCATCAGTCCATATGACAGTAGAGGAATTACGTGCCTTCCTAGAGCAAATGACAAACTTGCCCTGTGTCATGCACCAGATAAAGGAGGTCCAGGTGAGCAACAGGGAGTTAGGATTATTGATGATCACAATAAAGGGAAGAATTAGCACTGTGTCTGGGTGGCACACTGGTTGCACAAGTGGGCTGGCTGTGATTTGACATGTGTCATTTTCTAGGACATGTTGGAGAAGGTGGAAACTTTCCAGGTGGAAGTTCAAGAGGCCCTACAAGATCTTTCAGGCAATTCCCCAGAGCTTCACAAACTACTGGCACAAGGAACACGATTAGGGGTTGAGGTGCCAGAGATGGAACTGCTAGAGAGGCAGGTACAGCAGGCAGTCTGGCTGGAGGAGGTCAAGCAGACTCTGCGTTCACCCCAGGATAAGGTTACGCTATCTGTCATGAGAGCACTCATCACCTCTGGCTGTGGAGTTGCCCCTAGCCCTGCTGTGGATAAGGCGATGGCTGAGTTGCAGGAGTTGCTCACTATTGCTCAGCGTTGGGAGGAAAAAGCACAAATGTGCTTGGAGGCTAGGTAAGCTTAAGCCTCTAGTGGCTCCTAGAGGGAGGGTTCATACCAATTTAGCCAGGCATCGTTTTGTAGAGATGCCCCATGACAATTTATTTCACAATCCTGCCCATCTTTGATTACTTGCAGGCAGAAGCATTCGCCAGCTACGTTGGAGGCCATCATCAAGGAGGCAGAGAACATCCCAGTGCACTTACCCAATATCCTGTCACTCAAGGAGGCACTGTCTAAAGCACAGGCTTGGATTGCTGATGTGGAGGAGATCCAGGTGGGCTGTAGCCCTGGGCCGGGGGTAGTGGAGCGTGAGCTTGCTTCTTCAACTCTAGAGTACTCTAGTCTATGCTGTGTCCTCTTCACAGAATGGAGACCATTATCCCTGCCTGGATGACCTGGAGGGCCTTGTGGCTGTGGGTAGAGATTTGCCAGTGCACTTGGAGGAATTGCATCACTTGGAAGTACAAGTGGCTACTGCACACTCCTGGCGGGAAAAGGCCTCCAAGACCTTTCTCAAAAAGAACTCCTGTTACACGTTGCTTGAGGTTAGGGGATGCTTTTTGGGCTGCTAACAATGTGGATTTAAGGCCTCACCTCAGAGGCAAAAGGCTTCATTCTTCGGTATCTTCCTGTCAGGTGCTGTGCCCGTGTGCTGATGCTGACTCCGATAGTGTCAAACGCACTAAATGGCAGCGGGAGAAGGAGCCAGGCCTCTACAATTCTGACACAGAGAGACTGGGCCTCTCAGCACAGGACCTCAGGGACCCCGGCTCTGTTGTGAGTAGCTCGGCATAGGAAACACGAGGGTGTTGCTGTGACTAACACGGTGCAGGACTTCTTAATTCTTGGTTGTGCTATTCTAGCTTAGCCGGGATTGGTCATCTCGAGGCAAAATGCTTTTAACCTGACAAAATGGTCAAGCTGTAGGTACTGTTGAAGGCAGAATTTAGCTAAAAAAATTTGCAAGAACTATTTGTAAGGCTTTAAAGCAGGGGTGTCAAACTCAAGGCTGACAGGCCATATGCGGCTCATGGTCTGCTTAGATCTGTTCTGTGGAGCCACCCTGGAAACAGCGGACTAGGCCACGGTGTGCCTCTGCCAATGAAAACGGAGCCCAGGAGGGCCACCACGCCCACTACACACACACAGGTCAAACACAACCCTAATGCAGTCCTCAGTTAAAATCGAGTTTGGCACCCCTGCTTTAAAGGATTGAGGCAAAACTGCACACAAAGGAGAAATTGGTATTAGGAGAGTCAGGCAGATGGAAGAATTGGGAGATGAGATTACAGATCTCACTGATTGCTATTTGCTTGTTTGGAGTTTTTTATTTTACTTGATGACACAAAGCTCGCAATACACCAAGTAATATACATATAATACAAACAGACCAGAGAAAAATTAGTATATGCTTTGTTGGGCCAAAGCGCCCAGAGAATCACAACCATTCATCTTATGCCGGCAGATCTTGGTCTTCAAAGAAGGCGAACAGAAGGAGAAAGCAGGGATCCTACGCCTACGGCAGTCAAATACCCAGAAGCCCGTGCCATCCATGCATAGTCCTACTGGGATCCAGTACTGTGTGTGTTCCCAGCCTCCCAGCCCTGCTATGTTGCAGTGTGAACTGTGTCAGGACTGGTTCCACACCACCTGTGCAGCTTGGCCTCGCCTGGGCAACCCCCGGCCTTCTCCGGCATGGTGGGAGTGGGAAGCAAAATTCCTGTGTCCTCTGTGCCAGAGGTCCCGCCGGCCCCGTCTGGAGACCATCCTGGCTCTACTGGTGGCTCTGCAGAAACTTCCTGTCCGGCTGCCCGAGGGAGAAGCCCTCCAGTGCTTGACCGAGCGTGCCATTATGTGGCAGGACCGTGCTCGCCAGCTCCTCGGCTCCTCCGACGTAGTTGCTGCCTTGGGACGTTTAGCTGAGCTGCGGCAGCGACTGCTTGGGGACTCGGCCAAGGACGCAGGCGCACTCAAAGAGAGCAGCTGCAACGAGCAAACAAGGGTGAGTGGAGGAGATTGAGCTTTCTTCTGGCCTGGCTGGCCCTCCCCAAGGGGAAGAGAAGGCAGGCAGGTGCCATGTTTGCCTCACCTGTTTCCTGAAGGCAGACTGTGAGGCAGGGCCTTGGAATGTGAACCCTTCACAGAACTCGGTCTGTCTGCTGTGTTTGGATTTTTGGGGAAAATAGTGAAAGAACCCGAGAGATCCTTTTAGAAAAACATTTATTGTAGGAGATACTGGGTAAAGAGGAGGCTTCTCTCACGACTCCTGCATTGTGCTTGTAGTATAAAACATGGTATCTGCACTTAAAGTCAAATCATTGGATGAGTTATTTATTTGATTTCTGGACAGGTAGTCCCCCTCTTACAACAGTTCGTTTAGTGACCATTCGAAGTTACAACAGCACTGAAAAAAGTGCCTTCTGACTGTTTTTCCCACTTGCAACCACTGCAGCATCCCCCATGATCCTGTGATCAAAATTCAAATATTTGGCAACTGACTCATATTTATGACAGTTGCAGCATCCTTTTGCAACCTTCTGACAGGCAAAATCAATGGAGAAGCCAG
Organism: Calamaria suluensis; assembly: GCA_032468135.1. Lineage (NCBI taxonomy): Eukaryota > Metazoa > Chordata > Lepidosauria > Squamata > Calamariidae > Calamaria > Calamaria suluensis. The sequence goes on along the minus strand of JANHFP010000931.1, from coordinate 135,141 downwards.
ATTCACCCAACAACCATGTTACTAACTTAACAGCTGCAGTGACTCCCTTAACAAATGTGGCAAGAAAACTCATAAAAAGAGACAGCACTCAGTTGTCTCACTCAATTGTGGTTATAAGTTAAAGACTGCCTCTAACTGCCCATCTCAAGAAGCCTCTCTGGGGTTTGTAGGCATCTTGATCTCTGCCCTTCTTTTATTTTAATAAGCTTCTTGCCTGCTCGTTTCTCAGAGTGCTGTTTACTTGGCTCTGCTTTCTTTTAAACGCTCTTTCTTGACTCTTCCCCCTTACTCCACAGTTCATATTCTTAAACACCAGGACATTTTTCTTGCCTCCTGTCTGATCAATTACTTTGTTCGATTTTTACCTCATTCTTTTCCATGTATGCACAAGACCTATATAATACTCTTTTTATTTGCTCTCCATCACAGCAATGTGAGGTAGATAGCACTAAGAAAGTGCCTGGCATAGACATCCAGGATTTCTGCATTAACAAAACCATGTTTATCTTGACAAGAGCCATTGCCCCTACCATTAACTGAAGAGCCAGCGTAGGTCCTGGTGGGCATCATGTGGCTCAAAAATCTCTTCCCTCACGCTTTCCCCCTTCATTCCCTCAGATTTCCTTAGAGAACGGAGATGCCACAACTCCAGAGAAGAACAGCTCCTGTGCCTCAGGTACTGGTCTAGTAGAATTATCCTATATTGTTAAGTCTTTATGTAAGTAACTGGCCAGTTTTCTTTGCTTTCTTGAAAATACTGAGAGTTCAAATGTGGACTTGGGCACTGTTCTTCTACCCCACCCCATCACTGTGGGTTGAGACTTGTCTAGCAGTTGTTTGTGGGAAAATAATTCCCTGTTCTGGGATAAAAATAAATAAATAAGGAAGTTGGGCGGTTCCTTTACCTTTGTGCTTCTCTTGCAGACCTGGAGATGCTTTGTTCTTACCTGCCCCAGCTGCAAGGCCCTGTCCTAGAGCTGGCAGATGCCGTCCGTCTACCTTTGGAAGAGCTGCTAATGGAAGGGGATCTTCTCGAAGTGACGCTAGACGAGAGCCAGAGCATTTGGCGCTTGCTACAGGCTGCTTGCACTCCCCAGCTTCACAAATTCCAGCAGCTACTGGATGTGAGTGTCATTCTGACGGTCAGCAAATACTCTGAGCTGATCTCATTTGTGTGCGTTTCCATGTCTTCTTTGTGTAAGGTGTGAAGGCTGCCTCTAATAAAAAGGCTAATAGAGCATTTTTAGCCACAAAATTTGCCACTTTTGTTAGTATCTCAGGAGCTGAGTCAGATTTTAAGATTCTTTGGAATTGGTATCACACAGGAAAGGTAAATAGGTGTGCTGCTTTGCCACAGAACAGTGGCAGTCAACTACAGAAATGAAAATGTTTTTCCCCTTCCTGTGTGATGGCTTTATAGTAAGAGACAGAGGTACAAGCCAGGGAATCTGAATGTAGATTTTTTTTTTACATCACTTACGGGATGCTGAAATCATTTGATTGAAAAGTTATACCATCTGTATGGAGGACTTGGTGAAAGCCTGTTGAGATATACAAGATGAAAGGGGATGATTCCTATGCTAACAGCTAATGTGAAACAACTCATTTTTAGGGATATCTTAGGGATCTAGGTGGATCATTTTTCAAAACTTGGAATTTTTAAAGGGCCCCCACATTATTCAGTAATTGCAGCAGTTATTATCTTTGATAACAACAAAGAAAAACAAAATTGCAGCATTCTAGCCCTTTGCTTTTTCTAACTGTATAGGTAACCCTCTCCAATGGAGTAAACCACTCCATTGGTTTACTGACTGTTCAAAGTAGCAGTGAAAGAATTGGCTTATGGGTGGTTTCCCCCCCCACGACCATTGCAGCATTCCCATGGTTTCATGATCAAATTTACATGATCAGCATTCAGACACTGGGCAACTTGCATCTATTTAGGACTGTTGAAATGTCCTGGGGTCATGTGATCACCTTTTGCGACATTCATAACCGTATTACTAATTTAACAGCTGCAGTGATTCACTTAACAACTGGCGAGAAAGATCATAAAATGGGACAAAACTCACTTAACAACTGTATTGCTTAGCAGCAGAATTTTTTTGATTCAGTTGTGGTTGTAAGTCAAGGACTACTTTATTCAGCATCAAGCATTTTTTCAGTAGCTATGATCTGTGCCTGTGTATATTCACATAGTTTTGCTGTGTACTTATATAGAGGGGAATACTAAAGCCTGAGGATGGAAAATTAAAAAGTGGGAAATGAGCAAAGGTTCTTCTGGCAATAGCTTTCCTTTTTTAAGCATTTTGTGATTTTTTGGGAGGGTGTTGCACCTTCAATACACTTCTCTTATTCAAGAACTGCAACTATGATGACCAGAAATATGTAATTACTACAAGAAAAAACCTCTCAAGTATGTAATTATACCTTTTAGTCACATTATTGTGTTTATAAAATACAACCACATGACGCCACATATATGTGTCTGTGTGTGTTTGTGATTATATATACATAATCTTACAAGAGTGGGCCTAGTTTTCAGTCCCTGCATTCTTGTCCTTTTCCAGCTGGAGCAAGCGGAGCGTCGTGTCACCCGTGGGCGAGGGCGAGACTCAGAGCGGCGGCGGAAACGCAAGACAGAGCGTGGTGATTGCCCAGCCCTGCCTAAGGAGGAACTAGAGCCAAAGAAGATCCGGGCAGCAGACCCAGCACTGCCCCAAGGCGGCGCTCCCCCTGCAGCAGGCACAGACTGCAGCCACAATGGAGTTGGAGTAAGTGAAGGATGCCAGCAAGTTGTCTCAGGGGTGTTTACAGGGCAGGTAGGGCTTTTTGTAATGGACTGACTAGTTCCTAACCTGTAATAATTGTCTTCCCTAACAGTTGTGACGGCTAGAAGATGCCTGGATTTCTCCTTCCTGGACTATACTGCACTGTAAGGGACTCTGGCAGCCCCAGGTCACTCAGTTGGCTTGACTAGCACTCTGCATGGGGAGGCACCCAGCCCTAGAAGTTGCGGCTGCATCTCCCCCCACTCCCCCCCAGGACTTGGCACTGGCCCTGCATCAGACTATTTTTCAGAAGATGTAATATTTTATTTTATTTTTCCTCCTTTTGTATTGTCGATACTGCGGAAAGGGGAGGCATTGCAGGGGGTCACCTATAAGCAGGGGCCCACGTTCTCTTTGGCAGAAGCAACTGAGGGCACCACCGTGTTGCTGTAAGGACCGAAGCCTTGCAGAGATCCAGCACGGGCGGTAGAATGTGCTGGGACAATGCCCGGCTCCTGGCTTCAGGCAGTGAAAGGAGTTGGGGCCTCTCCTGAGAGGAGTGTCCTCCTTTTTGTACCAGCATTCCCTGGATACTGCAGGGACAGCACCTCCTGTTGCACAGAGGGGCAGCTTTCCCTAGACACCCCTGTCCTCCTCCCGGTACCTATTGGGTTTTATAGGAATTGTGGTAACCACTTTATTCTCTAGGGTGGTGGAAAAGGCAAGGAATATTTTAGTTCCACTCCAGCCACTGCTCCACCCTCATCGTCCCACCCCCCAAATCATGGGCCCCGTACTGCCTCAGGCTCCGACACTAAAAACCTTTTGTCTTTCTCTTTTTAGTGTTTTCCTTTATTTTCTCCAGCAGAGAAGGGTGGGATGTTGGGGGGAGGGAGGGGTGTGTTATTTTATTGTATTATGATTTTTTATTATTATTAAACTTTGGAGGTTAACAAATTTACTTGGATCTTGGGATAAAGGCGACCTGGTCAGTTAGAGTTGCTGGTGGCAGTTGTGAGCATGCCCAGTTTCACACAACATATTGTCAGTACTGTAGCTTGTTTTCTAATTTCCTACTGTGTAGGAGCATGACCATAGAGTAATGAGAAGCCCTGAGTATCTGTTTCCTTGTTTCAAACCTGAATTTTTGTATCATGGTTCTCACTGAGTTCTAGTGTGAAATGGCCCTTTCACATTACTAATAGTTGTTGTAGATAATTCTATTTTGTTTCTCCAATTGTTAGATACACATAATTAGAGAATTGCAATTTTTGCAAAAATAATATGTTGCCAGTGACAAAAAGCTATTAGGAACAAATCTTTGAGACCAGTGAAAAGTAATAAAATTTCCTGAAATATTTCAGAAACAAAAAAAAAAGAAAACCATCCAGAGTAGTAGTAGTAAGTGAAGAAAAAAAAGGTAGAAATATTGTAAGGCAAGTGAGTAGAACATGAATTTTGTCAGCTTTCATTCCAGATTAATTTAAGAATCTTTTTGGAGAATGTACATTTAAGGCTATGCTAAGCAGAGGTGATCAGAGGGTTCATGATAATTAAAGGAGGAACTGCTAAAATCAACTGGGCTACATATTATTTAACCACAATTTCTTAATTTTAATATAAAAGTTTGAGCTAAAATGTATGACTTATAAAAAGTGGCATTTTCTGTATATTTGTAGAAAGCATTGTTATACTAAAGGGTAGTTGAATGCACCTTGGGCAAGCCGAGGAAGAACTAGCATGGATTCTGTGAGAGAAAAATCTTAGAATTCTGTATCTCAAATGTGAAATTAGTGATCATTGTGTACTTGAAATACCAAAGCTTATGTTGAATGAGAGGGTATATCTTCCCATGCCTCAATATCTAGGAAAAAATGCAAGTAACAAGACCAAAATACTCTGTTAATTTTAAGAAATGAGGCATAGCAGAAATAAATAGGGAATAGCCAAATTGACACCTGGTTTTAGGTTGCGCAATCCCAACCAGCTTCAAAAGAGCTTCCGATCATCACATACTCTGGAATTGATTCCATAAGATGTAGTGATAACCTCCCTTCTCCCCTCCGACTCTTTAAAATGGCTCTTTAAAAATACTACATTGTTCAGGAATAAAGCTGGTAAGACCTACATGTTTCCCCGAAAATAAGATCCTGTCTTACTTTTTTTGAACCCTGAAATAAACGCTTGCCCTTATTGCCATGCACTCAAAAGCCTGATTGGGCTTATTATGAGAGGATGTCTTATTTTGGGGGGAAACTATATCAACAGTGCAAAGTAAGTGAAATTTAAATGTGTATTGCAGTTGGGAGTTGATGGCGCAGAGTATGGATCAACTGTAGATGAAACTTGATTTGATCTAATACAGAATCTGTTGGTTCTTGTTCTGGAAGAGCTCATAATCTGCAAGATTCTTAACCATTTCTGTTAAAATTATCAGAAAAGTTCCTCCAAAGAAGTTGCAACTGTAATTGACACTGAGCTAGCATCTGTAACGGGTTAAAAGCCTCCTGCTTTCTTTTGACTGAAAAGCAATTGGTACATATGTAGACTGGCGTTTGTGCCCACTGTGTCACCAAGTCCATCTCTTCTGTATTTCCTTATTCAGTTACAGGCTGGGCAGAAAGAGGAACAGTGTGAGCACTTCCATTGAAGCAAGGGTTCTGTTTAATACCTGTGGCGTAGGCAGTACTTCGGATAAACCACTAAACTCGTTGTTAACTTTGCCCTCTTTCAGCTTGTGGCAGGACTTTGATTCTGACGAGGCTGGGTTTTAAAACTTCTTGTAACCTTGGGCTCACTGTGCATGGAAATGTTCTTCCTTTCACAAATACACAATGGCCCTTTTTCATTTTGTTTAGAAAATAAACTGGTATTTTATTTTCTGCTACATGCTTCTGCAGCATAGGGTTAATAAAACGATGGCGTTCATGTTGAAGGAAGCCCCACCGTTTTCCTTCTATGATGTGAGAGGATGGCCTAAGGTTGGGAATGAAGACTGTAAAAAAAATGAATGCCAAAGCCTTTGCAATTAGCACTGGCCACCTTTCCATTTCAGGAAAGAGCCAGTAAGCCCTGGTCCTAAAAACCCTGGAATTAGCCTGGACACACCGCACCCCACACTTTGTTAGCAATAGTGTTGTCCCCTCAATCTGGAGGGAGCAAAGAGGTTTTTTCCCCCATCTCTGGATCCACTCAGCTCTTTACAAAGAGTCCACTGGAATGTCATTCTCTCGTGCCAAAGATTAGGTCAAAGCCCCTCCCTGCCCATGGTCTTCCATCCAGCTCAGCTTCGAGGTGGGGTTTGATGCCCTGCCCATGGCTTAGACCGGTGGTGGTGGTGGCGGTGGTGGTGGTGGCGATGGCGGCTGGTGGTGCTGCCACTTTGCGAATGATGGGGACTACTAGTGGTCCAGTTCAATGAGTGCTGCTGAACAGCTCTGCTCCAGTTGGGCTGCTGTTCAGAACTCCACAGGCCGGGTCCAGCATGGGACTGGTGGCCACCCTGGCTGTGCTGGATATCTTGGGCTCGGTTGAACTGTTGCCAGTAGCTCTCACAAAGGCCCAGGGTGGGTGCCTCTTCGGAGGTGATGGCCCCCTCCAGCAAAGCCCGTGGAAGGACGTGTAGACGAAGCCGCCGTAGTGTGTGTCGGAAGCGATTCTCGGTGCCCACGCATTGGTAGAGCCCACTGTCGGATGGCATCACGGGGCCTAAAAGCACACCCTGGGGTGTTTGAAGCAATATGCGATCCCTGGGCAACTGGGAAGGAAAGAACATGTGACATAACTGAAGTTACTTTGCTTTTCCAATTCGCATCCTGCACAGCCATTTCACTAGTCAGTGGCCTAGTCTACATTAAGCTGTAACGCGGTTGGTTTTGATCTAGCCCCATGTATGCGAGTTTTTGTGATTACAGGTTTTGTGAATTCAGCAAAGTTTCAGTTGCCAACTTCAACATCTACCCTGAGACAGTAACTTTGTTTTCTTAACAAGTGCCCACCATATGATCAGATTTTTCCAAGCCTCGGTTTCAATTTCCCACAGGGTTTGGCACCCACAGCATAAGGGCCACAGGGAGTAATGTTTAGCAGGACTTACCACTTTGCGTTTGGTAGAATCGTCTGTTTGCATAAGCCACTTGATGGTCGCGTGGGGAGATCGAGGTTCACACTCCAGAAACACACTTCCTCCTTCCAGTCCGTATTGAATCTGTTCACTTAATTGCTGTTCTGCTGTGATGGGGGCAGGGGGACCGGGAGGGGAACAGCATTCCTTGAGTTCTGAGACCCCACTGCATTTCAGTAAAGGCTGGAAGTAGACAGTCTGCTAAGCACAAGTCTGGCTTCCAACAAGTTGTTGCTGCAAAAATATTTAATCTAAGAAACCAGCTATCACCAAATTTCTGCTATAATGAACGCAATAGGACTGCTCATTTTTGACTCATTTCTAAAGTACTATGCTACTACAGTGTACCACCTATGTTTTTTTCAATTTTTTAGCAGGGAAGACAGCAAAATTCAAGGAATACCTCCCAACTTGAACTCAGTTAAAACTTAAGCTTTTGTAGGAAAAGGTCCTTGGATTCAGTAGTAGACATTATAAAAACCTGTCACCCTGTGTTGTCTTGGTCAGAGCGAGGACAATTTGGTAGCTGTCCACTGTAAAAATATGTGCAAAGCCAAAGCAGACTCCTGGTTAAAATTTCAAGGACTACAAAAGACAAAAAAATAAAAAAAAATTGCAATACACCTCTTCCCAGTGTCTCTGCTATCTTGAGCTGATGGGAGTTGAAGTCCAAAACATCTGGAAGTTGTTAACAATGCAATCTACCCAGCACTGTTTAGAAGTAGTCCCCTTTTAATTCCCCAGAAGTTTGAAGAGAGTGTGTCCACAATTACAGTCTTATAGGAGCATACAGTTTGTTGCTAGACATCTTCCTTTCTGCCTGTTTTTTAAAATAGTTACTAAAGTGATACAGGTTCTGCCACATAAAGGGGAGTTGCCTAAGTGTGATGCTTTGCTTGCACAATGGGGAACTTGTACCAAAAAAGGTGTCAGTTCTCTTTGTGAATCAATAAGAGACACTTTTCCAATGGATCAGCTGTGCAAGGAAACAATTACAAAGTGGCAGTGGGGAGTGATAATCAGTGAGAAGCTATATATGTGTGTGAGAGAAGTTGAATATGCAGAGTGTGTGTAATGGGGCTGGAAGAGAGAGAGAGAAGTGAGATATATGAATATATGGGACTACGACTGGATTTAGCAACTGCCACCTTCAGGAAAGTTGCTCATAAAAGAGATGCAGTCTGGGTTACGGGAATAGTTTCTTAAGCCAAATCACAAAAATATGAGCTCTGTTCACAATACATGATACAATTATAAGCTGCATCAGGAAGAGTAGCTTAATAGGTTTCTATACTATGTTGGGTTTTTATTGTTGTACACCGCCCCGAGTCCCAGCTGTTGGGAGAGGGGCGGTATAGAAATTAAATACAATGGCAATGGAAATAGGCGCAACCCTTTTATTTGCACAAGTGCTAACGCATTATCCAAGGAGCCTAAAGAAACAAGTCTCTTGATTGAGAACTTTTATCAGTTACAAAAAAATAGGGTAGTGGAACCGATGCGCTGGTGTTGAGGTCCACTTCATGTAATTTTCTTGGTTGGGCTACAGAAACCCCATCTGGAATGTTTCTCAACTTCCTCAGTCTAGCCAAGCATCTGAAAGGTCACCATGTAACTCAGCAGAAGCTACACTAAATGCTCCATGGAGAGAGAATCACTAGAGCTACTGCTAGAATTTGCACCGCAATGCACAGTTCACTTTTCCTGTGCAGATTTACAGTAGGTAGACGTCTGACATGCTACTGGCAGAGATGGTTTATTATGTGAAGTCCTCAATTCACTATTCCAATAACCAGGATGATTTATTTTAGAAAACAAAAAACATTCCCCAAAGAATGATTTCCTCATAACCTGCCTAGTGATAGATACATCTACCACCACCTCCTATGTTGTTGCCCAATTTTACTTTTGCAACTAGGGGGAGAAGCAATGCCAACTGAAATATGAGCTGCTGTATATTCAGAAAATCTAAATAGATAAAACCCAATGTGTGACCCAGCCCCTTTTAGAAGTCAAAGTTAAAAAGACAAGAAAGCCCCAAAAGCAGTAAAGAAGGTAGGTGCAACGGAGAGAAAAATCTAGGAAATGGAGATTAGTAAAAAAGTGTAAATCACTTCCCCCAACCTGGTGCCCTTCAGACATTAGTATGGGATATTCTCTAATCTCCTCTGGGGAGACAAGCAAACAATCATTACCAGAGATAACCCTGCTTCACCAAGCAGGAGGAACCCACTACTTAACATACAAACGCAGGAAAGTTTTAAGATTATTAATTCCAGTTATAAATGTCAAGGAGCTGATATCTAATTATAGCTGTGCAAAATCTATGTATCCGGCTCTCAAAAAATGTATGAAAATAGCACGGGGGGGGGAAAAAGCACAGGAAGAGCTAAATTAAAATTCAGTGCTTTTACTCAGATAAACTTTATTTCCCGCTGTACAATATCACATCCTTTTCCAATAACTACGCCTGGCCAACCAGACAAGGAACTTATTCTTTTTTCTGTTCCAGTAGCCAGCCAACTGCTTTTTCCTCTAGTGCACAGGTTCCCAAACTTGTCAGCTTTAAGACTTGTGGACTTCAACTCCACAAGTCTTAAAGCTGACAAGTTTGGGAACCTCTGCTCTAGCGTGCCTATCCATCGGTAGGAGAGCACCACCTGAG
>JANHFP010000931.1:58948-74502 GCA_032468135.1 Calamaria suluensis | reverse complement strand
CCCGCCCCCAAGCCCCCCCCCCCCCCCATGCATATGTCATCTTCTAGGGTTAGATTCTCTAAGGTTCGTGGGGGGGGGATGAACTGAGTTACCTTGAGGTCCTATACATGTATTACTTAATAAACAAATAAATAAAATAAACCTTGAGGTCCTGTAAATGTAATAAATAAATAATAAAATAAACAAGCAATTAACTGCCTCAATGTTGCAAGATCAGTTGGATTCTTCAGATTCAGAACCTGGAGAGCCTGACCAGGCAGACCCTTAGCCTGTGTTGCAGGAATTAACAGAAGAGAGAATGCCGTGGGGAGGAGGCGTTTGAGGAGATGCCATTGGAGGCTGGTCTGGCTGACCCAGAGCCTGGGGTTAAATAAGGTCCTGAGCCAACCACAGGCTACATATTATGAAGGGTAGATTAAAGAAAGTCAAGCCAACTGGTTGAAAGAAAGACTGACCTAGCAAATTAGTCAAAGTGGTATCAAGGGACACCTGCTTATTCTGTCTTTCTTGAAACTTTATCCATATGGGGTTTATCTGGCTAATCTGTGGGCTAGATGGTACAGTGGTACCTCAGTCCTTGTCAGTAATTTGTTCTGGAAGAAAGGCTTAATACGAAAACTGATGGGTACCGAGAAAACCATGTGACTTACCACATGACCTGCTATTTCGGCCAAAAGAAATAGCGGACCACAAGGTAACTGACATCAAATTCTTCCCTGCATGTCGACTACTGGGAGAAAGATGAGCGGCAGGACAAGATTTCTGCTTCAAAATGTGTCAAATATCAAATTTGATGCATTCTGAAGCAGTTGAGTGCCGAAGTATGACTGTTGGATCCTCTCTAAATTTGCTTACTTTAAAAAACAACAACACTTAAAGTAGAAAGTTTTACATCTCTCACACTTTTGTGTTATTCCAACTGAAGATTTATGAATAATAAATATCTTGAGCTTGTAGCAGAAGTATCTGTGAATATAACTAGCAGCATAGAACACAAAATATACCTCTAAACACAATATTGGTTTACAACTTATTGTCGATGGTAACTAATAAAAAGGAATGGATAGCACTAGCACTGAACAGATGCCACTCCAAGTAGAGAACAAACTCAGCCTACCCACTACTAAAGACTAATTTTCAAACGTTAGCATTAATATTAATAAGCATTCTTGCTCCTTGCCTAGATATAGCGGTGGTATTTCTTACCCTGTAGTAACTCGGAAGAATACTCATTAATTGCAGCTCCTTTTGGATAGACATAAAGCCTTAGACAACAAACCTTCACTCATTTTAAATAAATGCTGAATACAACTGATAATATAAAGAAGATTCATATAAATGGTGCTCTGTGGAATCACAATGTTTTTTTAATGGGCAGGTCTGGAACTGGTGTAATCCTTTCTACTGGAAAGACTTAAGCATCAATATCCCGAAACTGCAGCGGGTACCATCCCAGGGTCACTTCTACCACTGAAGGGAAAAAGCTACATATTACACATATTTTACCTTTAAATTCACATAACTCTGGCATAAAATAAGCGGGATCAGAAAAGACTACAGTGTTTTTGTGTTTCTAGTGTGGCACATGGACTTTGGGGGACAGAGTTAATGCACTGCAGCTGACTGCAACGGAATTCTGGCCACATCAACTCACAACGAGGGCAACAATTCTGGCAGACAAATCACTGGGTCAATGTCTTCATAACAAGCACAAGGGAGAAGTAAATTTACTTGTATTTCATTTTTCAGCCTAAGAATTAAAAAAGCAGCTTCGAAATACTGAAATGAAAATTACAATTTCATTCTTCCCCATTAAAATTAGCTGTGCTTCCATGTTTTTTTAAGTGTTTATGCTGGTTCTCTTTGTGGTTTTTAGCACACCAATGGACAAGATGGGTTTAAATCTTGTAAATAAGATACACTATTGTACATATATATAATTCTATAGCTCACTATTTTCTATTTAGGAATTTGCATTTTTTCTACATCTATTTCCTTGTGGTAATCAGCCTTGTCATCTTGATTTACATGTGGAATTATTTTTTTTAAAAAAACTGCAATATTTCAACCTTTTCAGTAAGACAACCTGGCCTACACTTCTTCAAGTATTCCTTAAAATGGAGGGGAAAAAAAGCTTTGCCTCATCGTATCAATAGTAATACATTAAAAATCTCTTGCCTTCACCTTGGCAAGTTGGATAAGAGTATCAAGTACATGGCGGCAGACCACTGGGGCAGCCTGTGGATGTATGTGAACCGTGGAACCAGCAGCAGCATGCTTCTCCGTGTGCTTGCGGCCTCCAGCTCGTTGGATCTGGAAGATGTTGGTTCTACAACCCAGAGCTGCATCCATGGAAACGGAGAGCCAAGAAAGTTGCCCTGAGCTTTTGGATTCCATTTTATGCAGCAGGTCGAGTGGCCGGCTGTCTGGACCACAGCCTTTGGCTGCCCTTTTGCCTTTATCATCTGGTGCAATCGTCCCCTTGGGTGTCTCAACACACAGTTCGCTCTCGCTGCTGCGCTGCAGGATGGAAAGTAGGCTTCGAATCACCCAGTTTCGTGTCTGTGCATGATAACAAAGATTCCGCAACACCCGATGAAGCCGGCTCGTGTTCAGCTTTGGCTCATCAACAAATAGCAGGACCAACAGACAGGATAAGGCCTCATGGTCCAGTAGAAGGCGTCCACGCAAACGCAGCAGACTGTCTACATTGCTGCCTGACGGTCTAAGAAGTAACAACAGAAATATTAGATAGGTTTGTACCATACTCCAAAAACACAAGATAATTCTTTAAGGCATCCCACAGAAATCCTTTCTAGCAAAGAGAGACTCATTTAGTAGAGGCGGGTTTGCTTATGTCATAACTTGGAAAGTTCTCTTTTCTTGTCAGTGCTCATTCTATTTGTTAATCAGAATGAGTCTAAATCCATTAAAGTTTGAATCTAACATTGAATCAAATGCTTATCCTCAAGGCTGCTAATTCTTAAAAACTATAGCTCAGCTTTTTATTTTCAAACCAATCCAGGCTATCTTTCAGCTTACACAGCTTACAAAAGGCAGGACTTTTTGGAATGGCTAAGTATAGGTATTTTCTTATTTCTGGATCTAAGATATTTCGCGCTCTGAAAACATACCTTTTTAGGCAAGCCAGCCTGGCCTAGCTATATATTAGGTGTCAATTTGATTTGATTGGGTTTTTATTGTTGTACACCACCCTGAGTCCCAGCCGTTGGGAGAAGGGCGATATAGAAATTATATTAATAAATAAATAAATAATAAATAAATATTAATAAATCTGGAGGCAAGATCATGACCAGTCCAATTTTTAGTTTTCAAATTAAGCCCACCTCCAAGTTAATAGCATAACTAGTTTGGATCAATTATTACAATTTTAGTTTTGCAATTCCAAACAAATCCAATTTATCACACAGGGTATCCCTCCTCCAGAAAAATCCTGTCTCACTCAATATCTAGTACCTGCTGTGGCTGCTGCTACCACCCATCTGGAAGGTACCTCCTCTTTGTACAGCCAATCGTGTATACTGGACACCTCTGTTTCCACTCAATCGGCTTGTGAAGGCTGGGTAGAGTGAAAAGGGGAGCAAAATAATTAAATCAAGAGCAAAGACCCAATAAACCAAAGAACATACAATGACAAAACAGGAAAGGCTTGCCTTACCTGGGCTACGCAAAATAGCAGACAAGGCAGAAGTGCTAGAGTGGCCAAAGAGACGCTCATGCATTAGTTGACGCTGGCGTGCTTCTTGTTCTCGCCTCAGAGCCTGTGCTTCAGCAGCAATATCAGGAGGCATGACTGCCAATACACTATCTTCCATGTCTTCCAGCACACTGCGCCGCAGATCTGATGGCAGTGTTTGAATGAAAGTCACTGGATCCATGGGTGTGTCTGAGCTTGTGCTTTGGGCAAGCTCACGCCTTTGCTGTTCTGCCCGCTGCTGGGCCAACACCTGGAATAGGGAAAAAAAAGATGTTTGAAAGTTTGAGCAGTCAGATCAAACTACAGAAGCCAACAATTTTCTCATCACAATTAAACCTTATATGCCAATCGAGTACACAGTTAATTTCTACAAGTAGAGCACTTCTTCAACTATATGTCCTGTGAAACAGCTAAGTTTAAAAATGCCAATTATCTACCATGAATAAATGAAAGAAAGCCTTAAGGGAGGAATGAGTGTACTAGCTGATGAAGTGACTTGCAGGTCACAAAAATGTAATACTTCTAAAATAAAATTTAGTTGTCAGAAAAGGTACTATCAGAACGTGCCGTCATAGACTAATACGGTTCTCCTCCTACAATGTTTGAAAAGCCAAGAAAGACCTTATAAAAGAAGTAATTCATGAAATAACTAACAATTGGAATATCTGTACGATATTCCTACAGATCTGTAGAAGCACTTTAGCTTGATTCTGATGTCATTGCAATATTTTGATTAAAAACAATAATTTTTTTTGTATGTAAATAAATCCACTTTCTATGAATCCAATTTCTATGTAAATAAATCTTTACATAGAAAGAGCAAGGCCAATTGTGGATGTCTATTTCATAAACAGACACCACAAACGTGGATAAGCATGGGATTCCTTTCCTTGGAGATTTGACAGAAGAGAATTAGGCAAGTTAAGTTCACAGAAAGAGTACTGGACAGCTTGGAACCAGCAAGGTCAGTCTCCAGTAACTGAGTTTCAATATACTTAGGATAGTCCGTCATCCAACATAAATTTAAAAATAAAGTAGAAATAAATAAAAATATTTAATTAAAAAGAAAAGGAAAAAATAACCCACAAGGGCAGACTCAATGGACCACCAGATCTTTTTTTCTGCCATTAATTTTCTACATTTCTAAATATGACTAAAGAGTGATATAGATAAACACAATTCTATTTTATGCAATGCAATACGGTGGACCACAAGGACAGCTTCAGTTTCTTACTTCTACAAATTGCTTCGATTCTGTTATCCCCTTGAGTAATATACAGAAATACCTCTTCCTGGATAGCCGGGGGCAAAGCAGCCAAGAACTCAGGACTGACTTCTGTCACACCAGGATTGCCCACTACAGGAGGGTTTGGAGTTGTGGCCGTGGTGGTAGGGGCTGATCGGGCAGGGGGCCGGATACCCAACTGGTTCTGCAGCACTTCGCGTCGAATGTCATCAGGCAGGGCAGCCAAAAAAGATGGGTCGACACCTTCAGGAAGATTTATTCCTGTTGGACATGGACGTTAGGTACACAATTGTTGGTGCTACTGAGAAAAGTTAACTATTGTAAAATCCACTGCTGTTATCTTTTTTGCTCCTGTAATGTTTACCTGCCAAAGGATCTTCCTCTTCACTGCTGGTGGAAGGCAGTGGCTCTTCTAAGATGCCCCGAGAATCAGCACCAGAAATAGCTACAGCTGAATCTCTGGTGGAGGAGCTCTCAGAGGAGGATGCAGGTGGAGAGCTGCATAGCATGGAAGAGTGGTAATAATTAGTGCAGGGCTAACACAAAAAAAATAGGTCACTCTCTTATATTTGATTTCTGGCCCTTACCCATCATCCACCTGCTGGCTGGGATCAGTCAGTCCCTCCCTAGCAGTATGGGCATTTGGCCCTTGCTGGGTTGCATCGGCTGCTGCCACCGAAGCATCTGGGCCCGCCTGCTCCACGGTGCTGACTGCACCACTCTCCGCCACACCTTCTTCCAGATTGCACGAAGCCAGGCTGCTGGTGTCCATGGGTGAGCCTTCCAACTGGCTGCTGACCGCAGTCAAGGCATCTGAGTCTTCAGCTCTCTCTGGAGAGAGGGAAGCTGATGGGAAAAGCAAGAGCAAGAGAAAGGTTTATGGCAGGGAACTCAAATTCTCTAATGGAGATTCACAGCAGAACACAGCTCTCTGGGATATGACGTCCTCTCCAAGAAATTAAGACAGAATATATTGTTTGAAATAGTGAACTGAAAATCTGTTGTTAATCAAGATTGCTAGCACCAGGTTGAATTGAAAGAAGCTATTCTTTCCATTCAACAAGACAATGCCATATTTTGGCTGTAATGTACTAAAAGACCTTGGACTGGCAGACTGCAGAACTTTCCTGAAAAAACTATCAAAGCAGAAGAGTAACCCAAATAAATTGGCCCAACATTTCATTATTTGAGAGTCAAAATTTGAAATCACTCCTCCATAAAAAGATGTGAGTTTTTAAAATAAAGAATGTTTTTTAAAAAGAAAAAAGATTGATATAACCAAGACTATAGTGGGGATTACTATGCAGGCATTAATGATAACATTTCGTACGAACATAACCATATATAAACATAAACCCTTGAAAAAATATTCTGAACGTTTGGACAAAGGCAAGGAACATGACTGCACAGTTATGTACAAGGGACAGAAAGGGGCAACAGTGGCTGCAGGGTGAAGCCTAAGGCCACTTACTGATGGTGGGGGCAGGTGAAAGCTCCATCTGCGTGGCCTCAGCTTCTGTGCTCAGCCTCCCAGGGCCCGAGTCCTCCTGCTCCACTGGCATCAGCAGCTGCCCAGAAGCCTGAGCAGTGGACTGCCCCACCAGCTCCGCAGGGAGCTCTCCTGCCCCTGTTGCTTGTTGCTGCTGCTGCTGGGGGCTCTCCAATGTGACCAGAGTCTGCTTAGGGCCAGCCGAGGTGTCTTTGGCGGCAGCTGAGACTGCGGGGTAGCCGTCGGGATGGGTGGCACCATCTGGGAGCCAAGAAAGGGAGGGAGGCTGGCTTAAAACCCAACCTGCTGAGCAGCAGGTGGTTTTCAAATGGGGCCTTGGCTCCCCCTCCTCCCCATTTTAGTAAAACAAAGCTCCGAGTTCACACAAAACTAAGTGCACTGAAAAAAAGCCAAAACACAATATTGGGTACTTTACCCCACACAGGGAAAGTAGTAAGTTGTATAGTTATCTCTGATTTGGGGCACAAATCCCTACCCCACAACAATACAACTTACTACCTCACCCTGGTAGGAGCAAGAAGCACAAAGGCATATAGTATGAAGGCAAAGTATAATTTCTCTTCTTTGTGCTAAAGAAGACCCTCCCCTAATCCCTGTACTGATTCTTATAGATTGAAGAGAACACCCTCATTGGCATTTCTCCACTCAAAGTACACAACTGCCATTTGTGAGATACAATAGCATACTGCAAACACCCCAGCCAAACCCAGCAATGGAACAACAACAAAAAAATCTCCCGTGTTGCATCCAGACTTGGGGGCTTGGATTCCCAATTCTTTGCTGGAATTAGGTGTAATCTTCCAGTAGCATCTTTCTTCTTCTTCAGAGTAGGCAATGGTGGCATGATGGAATTAAGAATCCTCATAGGAAAGACAGTAGATTGTATAGTTATCTCCAACACCGGGTATGACCCTAAAACTATACAATCTACTACCTCATCCCAGGGGGCCCGGGAACAGCATCTGATTGAGCTAAAATGGGGAGGAAAATAAGACACCAATCTGACATCCAGAAGAAAATAAATTACCTGGAAGATTCTGCTCAGCTGAATTGTTTGACTGTGGCACTGGTCCCTACAGAGGCAACAAACATACAAAATCAGAGTGATGCAGAATTCAATCAATCCATCTCAGGCTCTGAAGTCCAATGTACGTAGGAAAATGCTAATCTACACCTTCTTTTTAGGACAAGAAGGAGATTAGGTGTTACTCCCACCCAGTGTCTCCATCTGTGTTTTTTCTAGTCCTGTAAAGCAAACTAAAGGACAATTCCACACAAAAGCTAGTAAACATATTCTATATACTGTTTCCCTGAAAATAAGACCCTGTCTTATATTTTTTGAACTCCGAAATAAGCACTTGGCCTTATTTTTAGGGAGGTCTTATTAATTTGGGGCAGGTAGAAGAAACCAGAGGAAATGGCAGGGACTGGCTGCACATGTGTTTAAATATTTTGGGGAGGGCTTACTTTGCGGGGGGCTTATTTTAGGGCATGTGCTCAAAAGTCCAATTAGGCTTATTATCAGGGGATGTCTTATTTTGGGGAAAACAGTATTAAACACATAGAAAGATGTAATTGCTAGCTCTGTCCTAAAATACGTAGTATTTTATTGTTCATAGTGAACAACCCACCCCCACCCCCGAAAAAAAACCTACCATATGCTGGAAGGCACTGTAAACTGTTCTAAATCTATTGAAGTTATGCTAATACTTAGTAAGCATCCTAAATATTTTCTTGATATTATTCACTGATATATAGAAAGATAACAAAGCATTTAAATTTTTTGTTAGAGTATTTCATTTTTCCTATTTTGTTCAATTAAATTCTTCATTTGTTTTTCGGCTGTTGTGAACTTCTGCAAGTAATAATCTACAGTATTTCATTATTAATCATATTTAATAAACTAGTCTCATTTGTTTTGTTGCTGAATTGGAGCATAAGCATTATTAAATAAAGTAGAAAAAAGAGCTGTAGGGATTGGGTTTTCTTTAGGAGAAAAATGTGATGATTCTGGGATAAAGTCACTTAGAAACAACAAATGGTTAGGGCCAAGTCTCCCTTCCTTTCATAAACAGAGGCTGTTTGTATTCTACAGTATAAAGTGCTAACTTAACCAAACATATTTCCAGCTGCTGATCCTTCTTCAACCAACTTTAGCAGCCATGCCAGCTAGAAAAGGCTTTGAAAGTCTAATGCCTGGTTTTTAGGGGCACCTTAAAAGAAAATCCACAAATAGTCAAGTTTGACTGCCAACCTGAGGATTCTGCTCCTTGTCTTCTGAATCTTTGGCCTTATCTGACACTTTGGCCTCTTCCTCCGCCAATTGCTTGCGTCTTTTCTCTCTTCTTTCCTCCAGCTCTTCATCCCTCAAGGCTTCCAGGTGGTTGATAATGGGAACTTTGACCACTGAATGGAGGAAAGGTTTCCAGTCAAGCAGAATCAATTTAAGGGAGGAGGATGCTATCTGAAGGAAGGAACTACTCATTAGCTCACCTGAAACACAATCATGCATACTTTCCGCATCAAGTACTTTGCATTCTTCCGTCCAGCGTGTCAATGCAGTTGGGATGCTTGACAAAGTTCCTAAAGAAATAAACGAAAGGGATGATGGCTTTGAAAGAATTCAAACAGCAGCCCTCACTCTTTTCAGTAATTGATGTATCAAGAAATAACATTTTGGAGGAGCAAGCTCCATAGAGATTGAAGGCAGGCTTGGTATCCCTTGAATAATGCAAACCTATGAATGCGGGCCAAGTAAATCCCATTAAATGAAGTTTGCATATATGTGAATATGCATAGAACTATTTCCTAAATTTTAAATGCATTTTTCTAAAAAACATTTTATGAGGAATTAACACAATCAAATTAAAGTCAAAAACTCTTTGGAGCAAGCTTTCCCTAAACAACAATGTTGTTTCATTGTGACTTGGTTATGGCTAACACTGGTGGAATCAAGGCTAGCAAAAAGCTTTCAAGAACTGGAAGTCTTTGAGATACATCAATGTACCAGAATGCTTCCTTAAAATAATGATAACCACCACCACCACCCAAGCTCGCAAATGCTGGATTTCTAGGTTAGACAGATTTGGTGTTATTCAAAAACTTTGGTTAAGACACAATTATTTCAGTGTTCCAAAGCACGCTTGGCAATTAGTTCCCTGAAGACTTGCCTGCCTGGCTGGTAGCTGTGCTCTGGTCATGAAAGAACTCATCCAGCAACTCATCATCCGAGCGAGCAATTATGTGTACATCATCATTGCCTACCAGGAGGCGAGCACGACCTCGACTCTGCAGTGGAAGGCTACTGCTTAGCTGCAGGATATCTGCGGCTGCTGAAGGACCCAGCAATCTAAACATGACACACAGTAATTAAAAAGAGTTAGGAAGCAGATGTTGCAACATTTTAGGATAAGGATGATCCAATGCATGAACAAATTGCAAATAAACTGCTCTCTTCTAAAGCAAATTACTGGAAACTGAGAGACACTATTGTTAACATTCAGCATTGTTCCCATTAGGCTCCTCTTTCTCCTCAGCTTACCTCTGCAGAATGAGAGGTGGGTTGGGCTGTCGGGTGCCTGGATAATGCACATGAATTGTATGGCCCGTATTGGCTGTCAGCTGTCGTAATGTCCTCTGACTGCGACCAATACCTTGTGCCAATCGAGTAGTAGAGGAACCGCTACCCAAAGTCAAAGAGCTATGGTCTGCATGCCGTACCATAAGTGGGTGAGTGGCAGGAATATTGCCAGGTGATGGAGGAATATCCGCTAGGAGTAAAAATAGGAGAGTTAGCAAACCAAGATGGGACTATGAAGATATGTAGAGATATTTTTTTAAATTACAAAATTGGCCAGACCTAGAGGTTTAGCAATCAGGTTTCTAAATTAACTCTTCTAAATTCCAATTCATCTCATCAGCCTGGGCAAAGCACAGGAAAAATACTTCATTCCGAAATAAGAAAAGTAGCTTCTTGGCCATCAATATTTTGCATCCCAATTCTCATAGGTTCTAGAATATCATAAATATCCTATGGCTCGTGAGTTTCAGAATTCTTACTGGCGCTGGAGAACATGTTGTCAAATTCTATGATGAGGTCATCTTCACGGTCAAAGCGTTCAAAACGCACCAGCGGAGAGGCATTCATATCAGGATAGTCTTCATCTAACTCCATCTCTGAGCCGTCATCATCATCTTCCTCTTCTTCACCTTCTTCACCTTCTTCATCATCCTACACGAGCAGCAAGCATCAAAATCAACAACTGTATCCAGGATTCGGAAATCTATCCCTTTGCTTTTCCCCGTAATCATGCTCACTACTTTGAACCAAAGAAATTGATAAATCATCAAAACTCTTAATTGTACATAAAACAGACTACAAATTCCAGACATTATCAAAAGTTCTTGAGACTACTGAAAACCAGCAACTTTTAATTGTCCTCCCTTGTTATTCCATACAAGACAGTAATGTGAAGATTGCAAAGTAAGTTGGCAGTAAGCATTTGTGCTGGCTCTTCTCCATTGCCTTTACCTGATCGTCTTCATCTTCTTCTTCCTCCTCCTCTTCCTCATCTTGACTGTCATCTTCATCCTCATTGCTACCACTGCTGTCTTCTTCCTGTGTATGCTCTTCCTCATCTTCAGGATCCAAGATATTCATAGAATCTAGAACGGAATTGAGTGTGCAGATAAAGTGAAGTGGCTTGGGCTAATTAAATGAAAACATTTCCAGTTACTTCTCTAATGAGGTCTCCAAACTTTTTTCCAAATTGGGAAAAGCCTTATGAAGCATGATTACATAAATATTTATCTTTCTGCTTTCTAAAAAAAGAGTTTAAGCCTTTGAGCATCTTGAAAATATAGTAGTGTTAAGTTTCTTTTCTCCAGCACTGTATCAACCCCACCGGAAGGATGTCTATCGGCATTTTGATGACTAGAGATAAATGTTTAGGCAATGCCTCACCTTCCCTGTTGGCCTGTAGTGTGGAAGCCTGGCTCAGATTGGAAGGTGCCTCATCCATCAACACATCCTCCTGAGACTCATCCTCTCCACTTCGTCCCACTGAAGGACACAAAGGTAGAGCACAGGATTTAGCAGAATCATGACTGAACAGCTTTTTTTCTGTTGAGGAATGCCAGAGCTGTCCATTTTATCTATAAATACCCATTATGATTCTGATGTGATGCGGTAACTAAAAACAAATACACTGATGACAATGTCATGAATGCATTTGCCTCTGCCTAGCACCCTGAGAAAGAGATGTTTCTAAAGAGAGAACAGATAGCACTGGCATCTGCCAACTATTAGTACAGCTTCTTCCATGCTTTGCATGAATGAATAGCAGCCAAGAAATGGCTTGAGCAGCAATTTTTGTCTATTTGGAGGAATGGCCACTCATATAAGATTGAATTCTCTATGATATATAATGTGGAATTTAGATTATCCCTTTAGATTATGCACCAGGAAAATAAAGCAAGACACATTAAACCCTGAGATCCTAACTGATGACCCTAACAGTAAATTATGTGATTGCTCTCACCTATTATAGTACTATTTCCTGAGCCACCGTCTTGCTCCAGTAATTCATCGATCAGATCCTCCAGTTCATTTTCAACCTAGAAAAACAGAGATGGGAACATCACTGAGATCCAGTTCCACATACCTTAATAAGCCATGAAACTCTAGAGAAGCTGCACTATCCTGTGTTAGTACCTCTCTGCTTGCGCTTCCATCACAGGTAGAAACTAATAAGCAGCCCACCCCTGCTTCAGATATCACAATCTGAATAAAACAAAGAAAGTCTATGGAAATGAAGGCAAAGTTAAGCCTATCAGTCCAGGTTTTTTTCAGTCATTTAAAGAACTCTTCCCCCAACCTGCAAACATTCAAATATGATGGGATTTCACTTCTCAATTCCTATGGCTGTTGGCCACTTGGCTTGGGAATTTTGAATGTGCTATGTGGCCGAAAATGCTGTTTTACAAAATAATTTGGTGATTGCAAATCTTCATTTTTATTGTTCTGCATGCAATTTAAGACAAACCTCACCTAAATCAACATAAGCAGGAATTCAAATGCACCCCCCATTGCATTATATTTCTGTCTTAAAAGTCTGCAGTCACATTTTGTAAAAACAAACAAACAAACAAACAAACAAACAGGGAACACCCTTACAACCTCTAGCATTCGTACCTGCATCTCTTGTGTGCTCAGGACTTCAGGCTGCCCTGCAATTACCACTGCGTCAGTCTCAGCTTCCCCATCCATGATGTCACCATCTGCTACTTCTGCTTGTGCAACATCGTGGTCCTCCTCTGGGGCTTCTGTTTCTCCACTTTCTCCTAAGAATCAAATAAAAGTGAGGCCTATCCTCTCTTGAACTGACTTTACTCAAGCACAAATCACTGGAGATACATACGTATCAGTAGACAAAAGGAAATCTAGCCAGAGGGAGAAAATCACACATTTGCTCCCTCCTCACAAATCAAGTATACCAGGAGATAAGGAAACCAGCAGGGGAGAGGTAAAAGTGCACAGCCATTTCAAAGAAGAATGCTTAGATGAGATGAGGCATGTTACCTGCATCTTGTTGACCGCTGCTGGCATCTCGTGCTACCCCCTGAGCATCCTGCTCTGCCTTGCTCTTGCTTGAGGCACTTTTGCTACCAAAGAGACTGCTGGGCTGATTGACAATACGTGACAACGTCTCCAGGGGTTTCAAGGCAGCATTAACTGTGTTGGCCATGTTGGGACTTTAGGGAAAAGTACACACAGAGAGTAATCCGAGTTAGAGCTAAGTCAGATATCAAAATATAAACCTTAGTTGATGTAGATATAAATAGAAATCTTTTAATAAAATGGGACAGGGTCAGAGTTTTAGTTATCTCAATAAGGCAGCTAATGCTATTCTAAAATAACCAGACTTTTCTCAAAGACAAATCTTAGTGGAAACCAGGGGAAAATTTATTTCTTAATTCTACCAAATTGTTTAAAACTACCGTAGCCATGAATTAATTCCACTCCATTTCTTGAGCAAATTACCTGGACAGATCAAGACTGTGAGGCACTCTGGCCAGGTCATTGACCAGTCCTTTCTTGAGGAACAGGCGGATGATGTTGTTCATGCCGTTGTGCTGTGTTTTGGCTGTGGCGCTGCTGTAGAAGCTGGAGGTGGATGGGCAGGATTCCATGATGGTGCTGATGATGCACATTACTGCCTGTAGCCTGAAGACAGACAGGATACCACTAACATGCTAACATGAAAGCAATATTTCTGTGCTTATTGGGTCAATATCATGGACACCCAACCATGCCATGTCCCAAGTCTGTGGAACGGCATTTTTCCTTCTTTCCCATAGTAAACATCCTTGTTTTATTTGTTACAATCTTTACTAGAAATATCATTCTAAATTTTGGCTACTGACAAAGGCATGTTTTTGGGTAGCCTCTCCCTGCATGGGAAGGCACCCTTGGAAGGTATCATTAGTTTTACAAGTATGGTGCCTATGTTTTTATAATATGGTGAAAAAACATAGTTTACTAATATCTTTCACTTGAAATCTTATCAAAAGCTAAAAAAAATGTCTGAACCCGTAGGTGCAAGAACTTAAAGGTTACAGTGCTATAGCTTTCCTCAGGTACTGATCCACCTGGAAGCACAAATATTTCCCATATTCCTCACCTGGCATGTTTCTCGGTGCTTTCTGCCATGGCCAATGCCCGGCCCAGGGCTGCCTTCACCTCATTCACCAAGGCCACCTGGGCATCAGTGCCACTGCCTGCTGCAGCCAAACTGGCTAGAAAGAGGCGAGCCAGGGCTGGTGTATCTTTGTCTTCAGCATTCTGGGTGTGTGGCAGGAGATGGTCCAGGACAAAAGCCAAAACACTACAGTCCTGAAAAGTTCCAGTAAGATTATCAGTGGGAAAAGAAAAACCAGAACTTTTTCCTTTACTGACAACGGCACCCAATTACAATTCTCTGTAAATTTATGCCTTCTATTGTCTGCTGGAATAACTTAGGGTACCAGCCCTCAACATCTTTCCTTGCTTGTACCTTATTTCTAAGCCCATGGTTGTCTGGCACTGGTCAACCAGTGCATTTAGACTTTCTTACCTCTTTTATAAGTTCAGATTGGCCCACAGTGTAACTGTAGTTTGCAATTAATGTAGCAATGCCCACATATGAGCGCACAAGCTCTGCCAGGAGCCGCAGAATAGTAGAAGTAGGCATAAGTGGCTTGCTCCCCTTAGCCTTTTGCTTGTTCTCCTCCGCAGCTTTATCGCCATCCTTATCCTTCTTATTTTCTCTAGATTCTTCAGGTGTAGAAGCTACAGGTTAGAAAGGAAAGGATCCATCATTGGAAAAGCTGCTATCCTAAGAAATCTAACCTCAGAACATCTAAAACCAGATCAGCTTGCCCATACTTGGTACCTTCCAGATATATTGTGATTATATATATTGATATGGAATACAGAAAATTATAATTCCAACATATTTGGAAGCTGTAGGTTAGAAAACACTAGACCACACCCAATTAAGATAACAATTTGATCTCATGCTGGAAGGGGGAGGGAGGCAGAGAAGCTGCATTTTTACTGCTAAGACAAGAAATCCCCCCCTATAACAGAATGACATTTAGAAGCGAAATCAGTTTAGTCAAATAAACATCCAAATGCCTAAGAACATACCGGCAGAGGTATTAAACATTGCACTTAGCATGGGATTGCATCGTCAATAAAACTGGTGCTTACCGTCACCTTGGGGAGTTCCAGACTGAGGAATCTCAGAGGCTGCACTATCAGCAGCAAAGACTTGAGCCTAGATGGAAAGAAAGGGGAGATATAAGGAATGATTTAAACTTCTTCAAATAGGATTAGAGTGTCTACATCAGTGGTCCATGGACCACTGGTGGCCCTGAGAAAATTTTGGTGGTTCCCAGAAAAATTATTTGCATTTTTTATACTGCACTAAATCAGGGGTCCTCAAACTATGGCCCCTGATCCAATGTGAACTGAGCTGTTTTGCCAACTCTTTCTTGTGGTGGCTGCTTCCTGTTGTGGCCCTAAGGAGCCCGGGTGG
>JANHFP010000931.1:1498-16806 GCA_032468135.1 Calamaria suluensis | reverse complement strand
AAAACAAAAATCATACCTTATGTGAAATTTGAAAAGGTGTACTATTATATATATGAAAACAAAAAATCTTTTTTTTTTCTGTATATGCAATTTTATACAATAAAAACTTTTTTTAAAAAAAATAAAATAACGCAACACACACCGTTGGTGGCAACAAAAGTGAGTACACCCCTAAGTGATAATATCCAAATGGAGCCCAAGTAGCCATTTTCTGTCCCTGTTGTCATGTGACTCATTAGTGGTAGAAGGTCTCAGGTGTGAAGGGGGGGATCAGGTGTGTTAAATTTGGTGCTATTGCTCTCACTCTCTCTTACTGGTCACTGGAAGTTCAACATGGCACCTTATGGCAATGAACTCTTTGAGGATCTGAAAAAACGAATTGTTGCTCTACATAAAGATGGCCTGCCCTAGGCTGTAAGAAGATTGCCAAGACCCTGAAACTGAGTTGCAGCATGGTGGCTGAGACAGTGGTGGGTTGCTCCCAGTTCAAGCGAGCCGGTAGTGATGATGGTGAGGTGAAAGCGAACTGGTTCTCTTCAACAGTCAGCTGGGCCCTCGCACCTGCACCTGTGCTACACCTACCTATATTTGGTCATTTTAGCCCAGCTGATAGGCACAGCAGAGTGGATTGCTGTGCCTCAGCTGTTCTAAAATCTAACACGCCTGTGTGGAGCGCATGTTTGGTGTGCTTGCGAGCGAAGTAAAGTGTGTGCGTGAAGGTGGCAACACTGGTTTAATAGGACAGGTTCTACTCAGAATAGACCTCGTCATGGTCTATCAAAGAAGTTGAGTACCTGTGTAGCGTCCTATCCAGAGGTTGGCTTTGGTAAATAAATATATGAGTGCTGCCAGCATTGCTGCAGAACTGAAGGGGTGGGGTGGGTCAGCCTGTCAGTGCTCAAACCATATGTCACACAATGCATCAAATTGGTCTGCAGGGCTGTTGTCCCAGAAGGAAGCCTCTTCTAAAGATGATGCACAAGGAAGCCTACAAATAGTTTGCTGCAGACAAGCAGACTAAGGACATGAATTTCTGGAACCATGTCCTGTGTTCCGATGAGATCAAGATAAACGTATATGGTTCAGATGGTGTCAAGCATGTGTGGCGACAACCAAGTATGGAGTACAAAGACAAGTGTGTCTTGCCTACAGTCAAGCGTGGTGGTGGGAATGTCATGGTCTGGGGCTGCATGAATGTTGCCAGCACTGGGGAGCTACAGTTCATTGAGAGAACCATGAATGTCAACATGTTTTGTGACATACTGAAGCAGAAGGTGATCCCCTCCCTTCAGAGACTGGGCCACAGGGCAGTATTCCAACATGATAACAACCCAAAAATAAACCTCCAAAATGACCACTGCCTTGCTGAAGAAGCTGAAGGTAAAGGACTGGCCAAGCATGTCTCCAGACTTAAACTTTATTGAGCATCTGTGGGGCATCCTGAAACAGAAGGTGGAGGTGCACAAGGTCTCTAACATCCACCAGCTTCATGACATCATCATGGAGGACTGGAAGAGGACTCCAGTGGCAACCTATGAAGCTCTGGTGAACTCTATGCCCAAGAGGGTTAAGGCAGTGCTGGAAAGTAATGGTGGCCACAAACATTTTTTTGACACTTTGGGCTCCATTTGGACATTATCACTTAGGGGTGTACTCACTTTTGTTGTCAGCAGTTTAGACATTAATGGCTGCATGTTGCGTTATTTTGAGGGGACAGCACATTTATACTGTTATACAAGCTGTATACTCACTACTTTACATTATAGCCAAGTGTCATAACTTCAGTTGTCACATGAGAAGATACTTAAATATTTACAAAATGTGAGGGGGTGTACTCACTTCTGTGATATACTGTAAATCTCTTAAATAAAACAAATGGTTATGATATACACACACAGAACACTGATACCCACACATACTTTTATATCAGCATATCAGAAAGAATGTGTAGAATTTTCATTTACTTTCCTAACTCAACTTCACAAACATAATTTTTTACCTTCAGTAAGGCTTCCATCATGCCACATGAGACAAGAGCTTCCCCTCCTGCATCATAACTTGCCAAGTGATATAAGAATGAAAAGAGTGCTGTGGCAAACTGGTGGGGATATGGCTCCATAGAGGGATCTAAAATAAGGGAGAGGGAATACCATGACACATTCCAAAATTCAGCAAAATATGTTAATTGCTTCTAAAATGCACAGTTACTGACCAATCATGGCCTGTATACAGTTCCGGACTAGTACTGGTAAAAATCCATGGTAGGAAGCTGTTCCAGTGCAGTCAATAATACTGCTGAGTTTTGGAGTCCGTTCCAAGTGCACAATGGAAGTTAATGTCCTCAGTGAGGCAGCTTTAATATCCTGTCAAGGAAACAATGAGACATAGACAGGTACATAGATTGTGATTACCTTATTTTATAACATGAATTTCAAATCTTCCTACTGGGAGTTGGGGGTGCGCGCAAGAGAAGGATAGATGAATCAGTAAGTACGTAGCTAAAACTCTTTAACATGCAGGAAAGAATAATCATAGTCCGGTATCCAAACTTCAAAACATAATTTTAAAATGTCTCCAAGAGTAAATCATTTGGTTAGAGTAGAAGAGCAGAATACAATCTTATTTAAAAAAAAGTTAGTCATCTGTTAACTTCCAAAACTGCTAAACTGAATTACAATTGCTGCATTAACCAATTAATTAATTAATTAACTATTAACTAATAAATATTCTTGCTACTGGGTTTTGGATTAGTTCTCATGGTACAGAAGTTTTAAAAAGTGAATCCTTAATTGCCTTTTTTATTTACCTTGCCCTTTTCATTTGCTTTAAATCATCTGTGTATTTGGTTTCTGATAATTAAATAAAGCAGGAAACATCTAAGGAAGTCAATAATCACTCAGTCCAGTCCAGTCCCAATTGAGCAGCAATTTTTTCTTTGCCAAAATTCAGTTGAATAAATACTTACCATTAATTGTTTATCTGTAATTTGCAGCACGTCCACTAACTCTTCTATCAACCCATTGTATAGTATGCTGTTGGCAGATTCCTGTAGAGCATTTGAGTATACTGTGGAAAGAGAAGTAGGCAGTTAACAATTTTCTTTAGTTAAAGGATGGAGAGAAAAAACAATTCATATTACTTCAACTGTGAGTACTTTTTTACTTATAGTAACACAAACTTCTATTCTTGGTGCTATATATCAGCTGTTTCCTATCAGATAATGCAAGTAAAAAAAGATGAAACAGTGTGATAAGTTTTTTATATTTTTGTCACACAGATTTAGCCATGAAGGAGTGCAGCAAATATATGAAATAGATCCCAACAACCAACATTTAAAAACTCAATTAAAACGGGTGCCCTAGTAAAATGAAAACAAAGAGCAAGAATTATACACCTTGAAACATGGAAGCTTTATAATTTTTTTATTCTTCAAATTTTCTCTTCTATGTTTTCCTAACGACTCCATAAGAGGCCACTGGCAATGTTAGGCACTATGTGATGTTTGATTGGCAGGAATTATTTTTTGCAAGTTCAGGGGATTTAGTAAACCCTCTAAATAACTGTTTGGAACTAGCAATGAACTGTAGAAAGCTGGACCCAGTTGCAGTAAAACACATTGTTTTATTCTACTAATCTTGGGCTGGAATAACATCTTATAATGCTCTCTTGAAAAGCAGATTAGTAGCATTTATTTCTTAAATTATTACTCCTCTTAAGATATATCGGTAAGTATATAGACTGTGAGGTTACTGCAATGCTCATAAGTGTGAGTACTGCTTGTAAGCACCTTTTTCAGTCCTAATATAACTTTGAACAGTCACTAAGCAAACAATTGTAAGTCACAGACTACCTGTATCAAGTGAGAATACTATACAATACTCCATTAGACTACCTTAAACTACTAAAATACTAGAAAGTCTACACACCTATCAAAATGCTAAGACCAAGATAAATCACTTCAGATCCCCCCCCACGTTTCCCCCACTTACAATTATACCAGTACACAATTAGTACCTCAGACTGGCCACATAGATGATTTCAATACCAAGAAAAGTGAAAACTGCCTGTTAATTAAAAATGTCTGACTGTATCTTGAAACCGATCTTGACTTTGGAATACTTTCTCTCCTAGGCCTTGAATTACAGGTAGCCCTCGATTTATGACTACAATTGGGCTCAAAATTTATATTGCTGAGTTTCCCCTCATTTTACGACTTTTCCTACCATAGCTGTTAAGTGAATCGCTGCAGTTGTTAAGTTAGTAACATGGTTGTTAAGTAAATCTAGCTTCCCCTTTGACTTTGTTTGTCATAAGGTCGCAAAAGGGTTACAACACTGCAACCGTCATAACTATGAGTCAGTTGCTAAGCATCCAAATTTTGATCACATGACCATGGGAATGCTACAACAGTCATAACTGTGAAACATGATCAGTGCTGTTGCAACTTTGAATGGTTATTAAACAAACTGCTGTAAGCCGAGAACTACCTGTATTTGGGAACTTCTTCCATTCAAGTCCTCAAATCTGTCTGTGCATTTGGGTCAAAGAATGTCTGTTTCAAATTTTGAAAGACATGTTGAGGTATTTCTTTTGTTGTTGTTGTTTTCAATTGCTTTATCAAAGTGAGTTTCTAAAAAAGCAGCCTAGAAACTGAAAGTATCTCAAGTTGAACCATTCCATAAAAGCAGAAAAGGACTGTTTTAAATTTACCTACAGTTCTCTTTGCATAAACTCACAGCTTCAATCCTGGCATTACTCAAGAGTAAAAAAACAAAAACAAAAACCCCACCTAATATCCTCACCTAATATGGAAATGGCATGCAGTCTGGCTTGGACAGCTTGCAACCGCTTTTTATGATTGGAAAAGCCGTGGGCCAAGCGAATGTGTGTAAACAGCAGCATCTACAAGAAAATCAAATTGCAATGATTTTATAAGCATCACACATAATCAAATATATCACATACCATCAAGAACTACCATCTGACCTATATATGTGAATAAAGCACAAAACAAAATGACATAAAGTAAAATTTCAATTCAGCAAACCCCCATTTACCAGACTACGAATGCAATAGTCAAACTGCTTTCAAACAGATATCTGCCCTGTCCCCAAACAATGGCAAATGTACATTTTATTCAAATTGTGTTCAACTTTGGATAAAACTCACAGTAGTTTCAATAATTGATATGCTGATGCCTCTTGTGTTATTCCTGACAATTTACAATATTTGTGTAGTGATAAGCAGCAAAAATAAATGCAAATAACAAACTCAGTCCAATAGATCAGTTTCCTGATATTCTCCAATAGCCAATATTGCAGGTACTGAACAAACAAAACCTATTTAATTGTGAGCTCACTGTTCTTTGTAGAATATTTTGACATGTAAGAAATCCAAAATATCATTGTCACCCTCAAGACCAAGAATATATAATTACTTCAACTATCTCATATAGTTTCACATATATATTTGGTCCTGAAGACCTCATTGACCTGAGGTCAATTTGACCTCAGTTCACTCATTCTCTCCAATGTTGCAAACAGAGGCCAGGATGGGCAATAAGCAATGGAAAATTAATGGAAGATTTACAATTCATAAAGCGCCCTTCACACAAAAATAATTCCAATTACAAGGAGACTCAGGATTCTCCAGTTCAATCAAGGTTCCCTGGTATGTTTAGCTTCTTCTTATTGTCATTCTCATTCTGCAATAAATTCAGATTATCGCTTTGGTAAATTATTCAGTGTACCTGTTTATCCTTTGGGATACTGTACATTTTGGTGAGGGATTCCATAATTTCAGAGGGACTTTCTGAAATCTGAATTGAAAAAGCAGCAGCAACTTAGAAACCATCAATACAAAAATGAAACAGTATAAAAACCTACTTTAGTACAGAAAGCTAATTTACCTTATCAAGTTGTTCTATGTGGATATAATGTAGTGTGTTGCTGGTAGTCTGAAAACAAAAGGATGTTGGAAGTCAATTTGTTGGAAGACATGGCAGATTAGCAACTATGGTCTTGAACTTTTTAAAGAAATCACCACAAGAGGTGAGGCTTTGGTTAACAATCAAACCTGACATTTGTGTGGTA
The DNA here is from genome assembly GCA_032468135.1 of Calamaria suluensis. NCBI lineage: Eukaryota > Metazoa > Chordata > Lepidosauria > Squamata > Calamariidae > Calamaria > Calamaria suluensis. The sequence continues at coordinate 10,714 of JANHFP010000931.1, read as the reverse complement.
TTCAGACATATTTCAATATGGATTACTGTGCTGGCCATCCCTATTTGAGAAAAATGATGCCCTATAAATCCATACCCAGGGGGGAAATTTTCAAGAAAGGGTAATAAGGTATATGTTTCTTTACAGGCATGCAAAGGGACTGCCTGGGAAATGAAAGATCTGTATTTCTGCACTGAAGTACTCCAGTAATTTGGGATAATATCAAAAACTATCAGCTGTTCAGTTTTTATCCATACTTTCACAACTGGCGATACTATGGAAATATACTCGCAGGGCCATTTAAAAAGTGAAAACAGCACAAGAAAGCAAACTCTTCCCAAATAAGAGGACAAATAAGCAATGTTTCAACACCACTGAACCCCTACTATTGTTGTTATCCTCAAGACTAAAAATCAACATACCTTCTCATACCTAAACTAACTTCCTCCATCTTAGTGTTCAGTCAGTGGCAAGAAAGTTCCCCATTTCTCTTATTGATTGATTATATCCCTTTTTAATGTGAGTGGATTTGTTTGCCGAATCTTGCTCCCACCCATTTCCCAGAAAACCTTTCAAGAACAAGTCTGTAGGAGACTCACCCTTTTGTCCACTTTGACTTCGGCCCCTGGCTCTGCATAGAATTCAAAGTGTAGTGTAGTTGCACTGGGAGGGTATTTCTGTGTACAGATCACAGTATGGAATCAGAATACACCAGATGGCAAACACCCTTTCCAAAAATCATATCCATTTCTCTCTGGACTGGGGGAAGGCAAGCAAAATCTGCTGGTTCAAAGGACAATGCACCCTGAAACTGAACTGATGGACTTGCCAACAGGTTAATATCACCACCCACTAATTCTCCTTATATTTATGTGCAAGTGGGAGGAGGAAGAGGATTAAGATGTAAGAAGTTAAGATTAGGTATGAAGACATGGTGATGCAGAGGGACCCCTGCCGATATCTCAAACATCATACATAAAGATGTACCAAAAAGAAATAATGACTTTCAGCCATCCCCAACAATATGAAGAACAATATGCTCAAGACTATAGAGCCCTGAATCTCCTAAGCCCTAAAATAATTTTTGAACCCTGTTTTTAAAAAGTGATTCAAAAATGCCATCTAATGTCATGGTAATAAGCCCCTCAGGAAAGAAAAAAGTTCCTTGGAGCATCCACGTCTATTATTCTACAGCAGCAAATTAGAATGCTCTTTAAAAATGAATTGCTTCCTATTTCAAGACTTAAAATAATCATCTGTTTTGATACCATAGTACCTGTACGATTTGTGCTGATCCTGGAAGAAGATGTAACTTCTCTACAGAACAACACACTAAACATACTATTGCAGATGGCTGATTCTCATCCACAAAAATACCCATTTGTCTACAACAACATGCTTCACCTCAAGGAACAGCCATTTCAAAACATAACACTATCCTCCTCATTAGAAAAACAACTCCAGCAATTTCCAAATTCCTAAGATTGCAAAGATGGGATTTCTACCAATTCAAGGAATTAAGAGCTACAGGGAACATGAAGAACGCCCAAAAATTTCTATTCAAGAATATTCAAAATGCCCAAACTTCTTATATTGTGCACTGCGCACCCTCAAAAAAAGAATATCACATATACCAACAAGCCAACTTTCAGTATTTGAACAATTATCTTAAGGAAAAACCCTTATAAATCCCATTGTGTCACTTTTATTTCGTGTGTGTGTGTGTGTGTGAACATATATTGGAAGGACCAGGTCTGTTTTCCACAAAAGCAAATGCTCATGTACATGAAAAAGCAACTATGAATCAAGCCAACAAATGTAGTGTCAGGATAGTAATGGAGAGGTCAAAATGCAAGACTTACCAGCATGTGCAAATCTCTACAACATTCCGCAAGGCCAAAGCCATTCTCCTTGCCGCCCCAACTCTATAGGACAAAAGGATGAAATCATTAAAAATGAGTTAATTCAAAAAAAAACACCACTGTAATTGTAGAAGAAAAATTCAAATGCATGTAATAATATATTAAACAGTTAAGTAAAAGTATTTGGTGTGCTTGTTTACTGATGCATATAAAATGTCATGATTGTTCATTTTCATTTAAACCTAATGTTTCCTTTATATTGCCTTATTGTCAAAACTAAATGACAAGTTCTTGATAATGCTCAGAAAGCCTACACTAATGAATCCTGGCTCCCAAACCAAAACACCATCAGAATTTGGAAAGATAATGTTCCAGATGGTCAAATACAAAAGAATATTGACTACTACTAAATGCAGAATTGTCAAGAGAATATAGAGACTATGCAAAAAAAAATAATTCACATGCAACAGAATTTCAGGGAAGCCATTTTAGACAGGCAATCTATGTACTTTCATTTCACGACTGGAACACACATGCAAGTCATTGATATTGTAGCCATGGTGAATTAAGTACCAAGAAAAATAAATTATATGGCATTAAAATCATATTGATGCATATAATTATATGGGGGAAATGACAGTATACAGCTTTGGAATACTTTTCAATTATGAACTATTTACTTTTTTTCCATATTCTGCTCTAACAGTTGCTTCCTGATCAATATACACAAATGAGGTGACCTGATATAGTAAGTTCTTAGTTAAGTTTTTAAAAGCTATCCATAATTTGTTGGGGTCAAAAGTAAAAATCTATGCAATATCCCATAAATAAAAAGAATAATCTTTTTTGGAATTTCCTTGCTGCTTCATTATCCGTTAAAGATTAGCAATGTGATTTTTGCGGTATTTTTGCCTTTTCTGAATCCACTTTGTGCATTTGATAATACTTGTTTCATGTATTGACCATTATCTTAATTCACATGTGCAACAAGTGCAATTTTTCAGTAGTCTGATAATTTCTTAGAGCTGCACATTCTGCTACTGGAATATCAATTGATACTTCCTAGTCCAGTGATGGCTAACCTTTTTGCCATTGCGTGCCAAAAGTGGGGGAGGGGTGGCATGTGTACCCACACTCATAATTCTATGCCCCCCCCCCAATGCCTGTGCAGGGGCCCCATGCTCTCCCCGCTTTTGGCAGGCAAACCTGGCTGAGGAATTCTGGGAGTTGAAATCCGCAAATCTTAAAGTTGCAAGGATTGGAGACCTCTGATAAATCTTGTCAGTACAAAGGGTTAACATTCAACTCGTGATTCTGTGGCTGGAATACAGATTGGATAACTGTAATACTGACCAGCTTTCATAGGATTTGAGATCATCCAGTCATTTTGGCAGTTGCATTAAAATGTTGATTCTGACACACTTTTGTTAGAAATAATGGCTATTTCTTGTAAGATTTTCTTATCTGCAGATCTGATACTCTCTTCACAAGAAAGGCCCGCATCTAGTCCACTTCAGTTCACAGAATATCAACGTTCAAATCTTGACATTTTGTCTGTGATATTAAGTGACCTTGGCTTGTGACCCTGATATTCTGCATAATAATGGTGTACCTATCTTTCCACATCAAAATGTTCTTTTGTTCCTGCATAGACTGTTTCCCCGAAAATAAGTCTGTCTTATATATTTGAACCCTATAATAAACACTTCGCCTTATTGTCATGTGCTCAAAAGCTCAATTGGGATTATTATCAGGGGATGTCTTATTTTTGGGAAAACAGGGTAACAAGAGCTAAACATTTTTTCAGCTTAATTGTTGTCATATCACAAGCACCAATGCTATACATATCTGCCCTCTGATCTCACTAGATACCTGGTGGTGAAACCTAATATGAAGATGGAGCAGCAGATTCCTTATTGAGTTCTTCATGAACTTTTGTTTAAGCAAATAGCCTAGCTACATATTTTCATTTTATTCAATAAACACATTATCTGCAAGAAAAGTGCTAAATCTAAATACAGGGGATCTTCTGACCAGGGGAATCATTTTCCAATATTGTGCTGACAAAGTCCTGATTGTGAATGTGTTACTTTTTTTGGCAGAATACTGGACTGGATTGTCATTTCCTACTCTAGCAAATTATATTTACTCTGATCTATGATCTGTCTGTCATGGGTTAATTCTTTACTGCCTCCTTTGCCCAAATGTGAAAGAATCCACATTTCAGCTATAGCAGCAAAAAGGAAAAATGTGTCAGATGACACAAATGATATAAATCCCTGCAATACCCTTCCGATTCAAAAGATTTTCCTCAATAACTGACACTTCCAACTCTTAAAATAGTAAAGTTACTGGTATTTCATATACTGAGCCGTAATAAAAATTTCAAAAGTTAGCATTACGTACATTAGGTACAAGACCATGCTTGTTCTTCTTTTGTAGCCTCTTACCTCTGCCAAATGCTGCAGCCGAGAAAGTAGAGGCATCCTCTTGTCAGAGCCCAGACGTGTGATGTAATTGGAGCGTTTGCTAAACACATATAGTAAGTTTAGCACAGCCAGAACCACTTGCATGTCAGAGGATGCCAACAGCGTTGTTAGGTGCTAGATGAAGACAGGACAAAACAATCAATAGAGAAATTCTGATCAATAACAAACTATTTTTCCCATTTAAGTGTGGATTGTTTCCTGTCCTTCCTTTGTTTGTGATATGATTGCAGTAGTCATTAAGAGAAATTCCTAATTAAAATTGTCTTTATTATGAAGAGAGCATGTTGCTTTAAGTTACTACTCCCATTTGGTTACAACTGATTGAATACTGGCTGCATACAGACTTTCTGAATGAAAAATTAGCAGAGCACTACATGAAACACATTGGCTACAGAAAAGAATTACATAAATGCAAACTATCTGATTTCTAAACTCTTCAATCAGCTTCTTTTCCTCAGGAAAACAGTATCAAGAATTCTGTTCCAAACAAAAGTGCCTTATTAAGGCCACAACCTGTTAAAAAGAGTTCGCATTTGAGTTTTATCTCTATCCTATTCATTCAAATCTATCAATAGCAGCATGTCACCTCAATAGAGCTGTATAGATGACGAGAAAAGCTGTATTCTATGAGCAGGGCAGTGAAGTTCAGCACTGACAGCAGCAGGGCCTTCAGCTGTTCTCTCTCTGGCCGATCACACACTAGCATCCATGACATGTTCTCCACAGTCTGCCCAGCATCAGCCAGGATGCCATCAAATCTGTCGAGAAGGTCTACCCAGTGGTAAAGTTCACACTGAAAGAAGACAAAAGCACTCAGAAGACAGACTATACACACACTGTATAGAATACAGGTATTTGCCAGAGGTCTCTGGGTAAAAATTGTTGGTTATCTCACCCTTCAGTACAGGTAGACCTCACTTTAACATCGACTAGAGATAACAAAATGATGGCATTGAATGAGTGGAACTTACACATCCTTGTAATTGTGGCTTTCATAGCATCCCTTGATAATGTGATTGCCATCTGTGACCTTTGTTATTAGCTTCCAACAAGCAAAGTCAATGGGGAAACAGGGAGCACATTGGAAATGGCAATCCTGTGACCGCAGGGTGCTGCAAAGGATTTGCTTAACAATGGTAACTGGGACTGCTGGATTTGTTGTCATGTCACATGACATCACTCCTTATGGCCTTGATGACGAACCTATGGCACGGCTGCCACAGGTGGCATGCGGATCCATATCGGTGGGCATGTGAGCTTTGCCCTAGTTCAGCTCTGATGTATATGTGGGCGCTGGCCAGCTAATTTTCAGACATTCCAGGCCCACCAGAAGTCAGGAAAGAGGCTGCTTCCAGCCTCTGTGGGCCTGGGGGAAAGGGGAAGGCCTCTTTTTCACTCTCTCCAGGCTCCAGAGCCTTTTTAGGGAGAGTGGGGTGAATTGAATCATGGGTGTGGGCACGCAGACGTACAAACCCCTCCGGGCACACCCCACTTTTGGCACGCGATGGCAAAAAGGTTAGCCATCACTGCCTTATGGCCATGTAGCCTAGCAATTGATTTCCTAGTTCCAATTATCATTTGCAAGCAAGGACTACCAGTAACCCACAGCATCTTCCATTCAGTTCAGCCAAATACACTATATACGGGGACCAAAAAATTATGATCCCAACTGCAATTGTTAAGTAAGTTGAATTTGGTTTTATAACCTTTTATTGTAGATGATACACAAATCTTGCTATTCCCATTACCTTTGCTTATTAGAAGCCCCTGAGAAGATTACAAAGGAAAATTATGTGACCCTTGGACACTGTAGGTGTCATACATATACCTGTTGCCAAGAACTGAAACTCTGATCACATGAACCTGTGATGGTCAAAAGTGTATGTCACTTTTTTCAGTATCTTTATAACTTCGAATGATCGCTGAACAAACAGTAATAAATCAAGGGGTTGTATGAATTTCTTAAGAATAGCAGAAGCCCCAGAGAATCAGATGATAAAATTTATTTCTTGGCCCACAGATGGAACAACCTAAGTCCTGTCACAAACTTGCTTGTTATGATATATATGAAATAAGAATTTTTTTAAATCTCCAAAATAATAACACTATAATATTCCCATATATATATATATATACATTTGCCATCACCACATACCTTCCCAATATTCCATGTTTTGATCTGTTGGAGTTCCAGCAACAGCTGTTCATCATTGCAAATCTTGAGTTTATCTATCAAGGCTCTGCAGTCTGCAGGCTAAAGACAGGATAAGATTCATTGTATAACATTGCTTCTTCATTATTTGAGTGTCCTTTTTCCCTTCACCTTTTGGGCATGCAATGAACAGTTTCACATAAGCCACTGAGCCTGGACACTGCTATGAGCTGTCAGTGTATATTAATATGTCCGAGGTGAATTTGTTATTCTTTAGTTTTTATTATCAGTATTTTAGGATTATTTTTTAATGTTGTCAGCCATCCAACATTAGAGCTTCTTGGCAAGTGGATGGCCATATAAAACATGATGTAAATTAGTAGTCTTGTGTTGTATGCTTAGTTATTGATTGGAAGATTAGCTTTTGCTCACTTGTAGTACAATAGCTACAATCTCGGTAAGATTATCATTTGGTATAGGTGGGGAGAGGGCAAGGGGAACCAAAACCAGGATATGAAAAAGAATTCCAGGCTTGTTTCATACTGTTTTGCTGACTGATAGGAAGACGTACAGGAGAAGAACTGAGCCTATGCAGTACTAATACCTGGCTACTAATACTCCTTAAATGGAAAGGAATACTGCAAATTAGTAATTAATAAATTAGTATTCCACCAAGGAGGATGCAAGCATTTAAGTCACAGAAGAAGGGGGAAAAAGGTTGGCATCTGAGCAATACTTTTCTCTAGGAAAAGCTTGAGAAGGTTATTAGCATTGCAGATTATGTGAACATTACCTTAATACTGAAAACTTGAGAGCATGTTTACAGATGATGGAAACAAACTAAATCATACATTTTAACTCTTGCTCCTATGGTCCCACTAAATGATCTGAGGAAAAATATTCATAAGGGTTCCCATAACACACTAAATATCAGTTCCTATTATGAATGGTTCAGTGTTACTGGTAATTGAGCCATCATAGAGGATTTCAGATAAAGAACCTTCAAAAGAAACATTCCCTCAAACCTGTTTTGCAAACTAAGATTTTCCTTACTCCTCTCAACATTTTCACCATTATAGCTACAATGCATTATGGGAGAATCCTACAACCAATGTGGAAGATGGCTAGCCCAAAGTACCAGGGGTTCTCTCAGTTGAAAACTCATGTGAGAGATTCCAGGGACCCTTGCAGGAGGTTGTGAACCCAAGTCTCTCTCAGTCACTTGAACAGGTTCCAAGGCTGGACAGCTACACTAGAGCATATAGCATTTTTCTATCATAGTTACGACTTCCATGCTAGGTGACTTCAACAAACACTGTAGGGAACCCTACTACCAACCAGCCTGGAAACACTTCAATCAAGAGCCTTTTCCTATAACATTGGACCAAAGGGATTCATATCTCTTGAAATTACTTCATCAAGATAGATTCAGTATACCTCAAAAGTCAAGCAGGCTAATAATCTTAAAATCAGTTTATTTCTCATATACTGAAACAAGTAGGGGAGAAATCCTGTTTTCTAAGGAATTTGTAATAAAGTGATTAGCTGTAAGCTGCATACAGTCATCCCTTGATGAGATGGGCAGCAAACAAATTTAATAAATGAAGAAGTATATAACCCAAAGTCATATCAAATTACTATTCAAACTTCTCTCTTTAATCTCATTCTAGTATGCCATGTACATATTACAAGCTGTGCAATTTCTATGAGAAACTCAAAATGATAAAAGATGGTACTTACAGCCTCGGTGGGCGTTTTCTTCAGCTTAGTTCGGTCTACTTTCATTTTTGTTAGTTTTCCACTTTCCGATCCTGCTTAGTGAACCAAAGAGAGTGGACTATCAGTGATAATATTTCAAATTGTTTAAAAGCAGTAGGCATATAATAGAATAAATATGATTTGGAAAAAAAAGTCTACAGAATTGGATCAATGTTTTCTGAACTGACAATACCTAGAAATGCCACAGTATGTTGTGCATTCTGGGAGCTGAAGTTGCCAAGAATGGCAAATGTTGGTATATACAGGCCATCATGGATGAGTTCAAGGGACAAAACAAATTGCCAAGGATTCACATTTATTGTAATTTCTGTGTCTAGATTTCAAGATTTTTTAAAAAACTGTAACCTCACATGCTACAAATTAAAATGGTAGCCTTCAATGTCAGTTACTTCCCAGAATGTCTGAGTTCTAGAGACACTCCTAAAAAAATACTACTGATTGCAGCGTAGTTCCTATTTTTGCTGATTGATCAGTAATCCAAGAGGGATGAATACAAAAATTTAAACTGATAGCAAAGAGATGTGATAATGCACACGCCGAGTTTTGTGCCTAACTGCATGTGCATGTACCTAATATTTCTCCTCACATTTATAATCTATGAGCTTGTTTTGATGTGATGTGTACTTGCCTCAATGTTTTGCCAGATACATGGGGTGTGAACTGTGCTTGACTTTGATTAACTTATTTGGGTGTGGTGCATGAGTATTTTATCTGGTGTTTTTTCCCCTTTTCTTTTTTCATATGGATGTATGGCATGTCTGAAACTTTTAGCTCGTGTATTTCTGTAACATGGCTAATTTACCTTCCTGAATTTGGCATTTAAGAAGGAAAATCTGGAAAATTGGCATTTTGTTACAAAGTATAGATAAGAAAGGCAGAAGGTCTTGGTCTTAAACCTAATATTGCTTACCACCCCTAATTATACATGCAAGCCTCACCACTACAGTGAAACAGC
>JANHFP010000930.1:0-11086 GCA_032468135.1 Calamaria suluensis | reverse complement strand
CTTTGATGTTTAGTCATGCTGGCCACATGACCACGGCGATGTCTTTGGACAGTGCTGGCCCTTTGGCTTTGCAACAGAGATGAGCACCGCCCCCTAGAGTCGGGAACGACTAGCACATATGTGCGAGGGAAACCTTTACCTTTATATCATACGATTTCAAAGAAATCGCGAGGAGAGGCATATTTGGGCCAAGTGATCCCCAACCCTGAATTTTTAAACGCAAGTGCTGCTGAGAGAGGGATTGGGGAGAGAGAGCACGGGAGAGGGGGAGAGGGGAGAGAGACTGTTCTCTTGAACTATATTTTTCCAGAGCAAAGAGCCCAGGCAAATGTTATACTTTTATTGTTTAGAGGGATAAAGCAGAGGATAATGTCTTCTGATAGTTCACAAGGAGTCAAGGAAGAGCCCTTCCTTCATGACTTACTGAAAATCCATTCACACCGGCCAGAGGCTGACCTGGATTCTCTGTATCTCCAAAAGGGTTATAACCAAGGTTTATCTTGGAAAACTCAAGTTGGGATTGCTTTAGCCAGTGCTGTTATGTAGGGAGAGGTCAGTAGTAGGAATGGCCAAATGGTTCTCTGCTCTCTCTTGTTCTCCCTGGAACTGAAAATGGGGAACCCCCTGGGCTACGGATCTCCTCCATTTACAAAGTATCTGTGACTGAGAAGGAGCATGTCAGAAGATAATGATGAAGGCCTCTTGGATGGACCAACTTGCCAGTGGCCTTTGGATGGACCTTCTGAGAACCAGCCAAGATCCTAATTGAGTTGGAAGATAGAGCCCATCAGAAAGAAAGAAAGAAAGAAAGAAAGAAAGAAAGAAAGAAAGAAAGAAAGAAAGAAAGAAAGAAAGAGAAAGAAGGGAGAGCAGATAGAAACAGAGAAAGAAGGAAAGGGAGACAAGAAAGTCACAATCAAGCCACGCCCACACAATCATGTGACCTCCTAGCCACGCCCACAAAATAAGCCACGCCTGCAGAACCGGTAGGAGAAAAATTTAGAACCCACCACTGGTCATCACACTGAGTGTCTTGTGTTGCTCACTGTATAAGATTAGGCTACCTGTCCAGAGATTGGCAGCTGCTCCGCTGCAAGGTGTAAGCCATTCACCTGTTTGTATGAGAAACAAGGAACATCCCCTTGGAACCAGTGGTGGGTTGCTGCTGGTTTGGAACGGTTTGTACGATCCAGTAGCGTTGACGGTGTGACGGTCTGTAAGACAGGGAGCTGGGCCCTCCCACCCAGGCAAATTTTTTACCTTTATTTGCCTGCTTTTCGCCAGGTGAATTGGCTGATTGATGCTCCTGGCTGCTCCTATATGACTCTGAGCATGCACAGAGTTCATGTATGGCGTGCGTGCTGCTGTGCATGCTCTACTGCACATGTGCAGAGTGCATGTGCACTGTGTGTGCTCTACTGTGCATGCTCAGAGTGAATGTACGTGCACAATCATGCAACAAGAGAACAGGTAATGAAGGTAAGTAGAACCCACCCCTGCTTGGAGCTAATTTCCAAGTATGAAGCACTGCTTTTTGAATCATTAATGCAGCGGCATCTGTTTCTAGGTTTAAGTGGTTGAACGATGCTTTTGGCCTGTCTCTGAATGCATGTGCAATCACGGTTTGGCTGAAGATATTTCTTGGCAGAAATTCAAATTACAAGGGGTTTTGAAATGAAGCCTGCATCCCAAGAACTGTAGGGCTAAGACAGGCATAGCTTTTTCTATATGATGGCAAACCTGGAAATCGTTTCTGTATTTCTGCACTAACTTGTCATTCAAGATAGATTTACCCAGACACAAGGAGGAGCAACTATCTCCTAAGACAAATATTTATTTTTCCAACAAGACACATGGTCCAGGAAACTCAAATGTACAGTATATGATTTGAAGCATTCTGACTGAAAAGTGGAATATCCATGTAATGAATTGGCATCTGCAACATTTTGGTAATCAGGTCATACTAATGACAATGACAAATGCCTGTTGCCAAATGATATGCTGTATCCAAGGGGCATATGGAAGATTAGCTGAGCTGCATTATTTGGTGAGACACTAGACTGCATAAAAAATAGATCCAAAAGGTTGAATCCATTTCTACTGGTAGAAGAAAAATTCCTGCAATTGTGGTTCCAATTTGCTTTGGAATATTTTAAATATTTAATATTTTAAAGTGTGGTTTTTGTATTGCAGTATAAAGCAATACATGATTTTGGTACAGTCCCTCTGTTGATGCAGCCTAGGACTGCATTCAACTGTTTCAAAGTCAAATGCATTCACTCAAATACATTCATCTTGCACATGTTCCACTTAGAAGCACTTCACAAAGTGTTGATTTTTTTTACAACCTCACTCCTACATATGCTTGTGAGAAAGTTGCCATGGTGCTAAGGGAAGATTCAGAGAAAGATTCTTCATAGAATGTTATGTTGCTAACATAACAGGCATTTCTGAATAGGGGCAAGAAATACCATTGAAAATTACTATAGTGTCAGTTTCAAACATCAGCCAGCAGATGGCGCTGTGTACATAATAAATAAAAATCCAATGCTGTCTCTTAGTAAAGTCAATTTAATGGCTATTATTATTCCTAATCAGGTGCTCCAAATTCAGCCAGTGTCTCTTTCCTACAGCTAGTGATACTTAACCATTCTAAATTATTGAAATATATCTTAAATGAATTAGATGTAGATTTGGGATGAATGCAGCTTTAAAATGGAATTGTAACTGTTTATATTTCAGGTGTTCCCAATTTCAGTAGGTCAGTACTTGTAGAATTGAAATTTGACTGAGTTATTCCAATTTAGGAGACTAATGCAGTTTTTAAGCATCCACTTCTGTGGTCCAGCTTCTTTGAGAGCCAGCAACGGAAGAGCAACAAAAACGGACTGACCCTGCCTGGAGGGGGAGGGAATTCATTAATCTCTGACTGAAATGGCCAATAAGACCTTCTCTGAACCCACCAAGTGTTACTCATTTGTTGTTAGCACTAACAAAATGGATGGCAAAATGTCACAAATTGTTCTTATCGATGGCTGCTATTCTGGGCGTACACATCTCACGACTAATACTTTATGGCAGGGATGTCCAAACTTGGCAATTCTGGGAGTCGAAGTCCACAAGTCTTAAAGTTGCCAAGTTTGGACACCCTTGCTTTATGGAATGCCTGCTTGAACGCACACAGATGTGACAAATTGGCCTATCTGGCTTTTTCAAGCAGCAGATCCTAATCCCTTCCATCACAACAGGGGTGTCAAACTCCCTGCCTGTGGGCTGGATGCATCACGCGCTGGCCACGCCCATGCCAGGATTAGCAAAGGGAAAAAAAATCCTGATATGTCACATGACATTTCCGTGATGCTGTGAGCTTGACAACCCTGCAACACAACCTCAATTGTTATACCTTTCCACAAATCTGGGGAACTGCCTACGTAACTACTTCTGTTTTCTTTTTTTGGAAAAAAAATACTCCTTGCAGCTTTATTCAGGAGAGAGAAAGAAGGAACTCCCCCCCTCTTTTACTCAGCTTTGCTTGGGGTTTGAGTGTTTATGTAACTGGATGAGTAGCCAGCATTCATAGATTAAATTTCCAGCCAGAGTGAGACTACACATTTCAGAAGAAAGGACAAATTATTAAACAGATTAAGGGTAGGGACTGAATTGAAGACAATGCAGGAAAGAGGAAAAGAAATACTTTGAATCTTGCAGAATTAATCTTCCATGGAGGAATAGACATCAGGGCATGTACTATCAGGGCATGTACTAAGTGCGGGGTAGACTAAAGAGGCACAAAAATGCAAAGGAAACAGCTCAGATGAAATCAAATTTAAATAACCTAAAAAAAATCCCAGTTTGCCTCTAGTTCCATGTTTAGTTTTAGATGGCTGCTTCCAGAGGAGGGTTTCAGCAGGTTCTGATCAGTTCTGGAGAACCGGTAGCGCAAAATTTGAGTTGTTCGGAGAACTGGTAATCAAACTTTTGACCCCATCTATTCTCTGTCTCCCGAGTCCCATCTGATCGGGAGGAAATGGGGATTTTGCAGTAACCTTGCCCTGGATTGGGGAAGGGAATGGAGATTTTACATTTTCCGTCCCCTGCCACGTCCACCAGGCCATTTTGAAACCCACCACTGGCTGCTTCCTTATGACAGTGTCTCTCCCACCCCCTTAGATGTTCATGTCCTTTTGAGTCAGTGTTGACTTCTGGCTGTCTGTTTGGACAAGTTTTATCCAGACAGCTTTGGAATAAAGCTGTTTTTTGCATTAAAAACATTTGTATGGATTCTCCTGAAAAGTCCTGAAAAACAATTGCAGGTAGATTTGTTACTTTTATTTTATTATTATTCATTTGGTGTCTCACACTTTAATTTATGAATGGATAACTGTGAAATATTGTGTTTGAGATCTAAGCAATCTGAATGCACTCTTGAATCTGTGGGAAGGTACCAGGTCACCTATAGCTGTCACTTAGGCATCAAATGATAAATTGCATAGGTACACAAATATGTTCTTAGACGTCAGATGAAAACAAAAAGAAGAAAACAAATGGAAAGGCTCTTAAGGGATACGATGGTTCTGGAACTGTCAACATTTTTTAAAACTGATATGATTAATACACATATAAATGCTGTTTTATAAAAGATATGCAGCAGATTTTGTTCATTCCTGCAAAGTGCTTACAATCCATTATGAAGGTTATAGGAATACTGCACAGGTATTCAAAAAGCTGTAATTGTATTGGTGGTGGTGGGGGAGAAATGCTGCTACTTTGAGAAATATTTTTTATTTTTTAAAAAATGCACTGTAATGAGTTTTGTGAATAAATTAATGAACAAGTCAACATGCAACCAGTATCGTGCATCATTTTCATTGCTTCAAAGAATCACTCATCTAATAAGGTAGGTGGCTTGCCATCTCTTGACTAAGGCTCACTCTTTGATATATGTCCAGTGTTCTCGACCGCGCTGAAGGTTAATATATAGTGCCATTTGTGCTTTGCAGAAAGCTTGTCGACATACTCAAAGGGAATACTTCTGATCTGAGGGTTTCACTGTAATTATAATAGACCACAGTGAATAAATTTAACTTGAGGAAGGCAGGGGTTTGAAGGATGTATTGGGTCAGATACAGAAGTCAAGTCTAATTTTTCATTTTCTTTGGATTGCATACATTTCTATGAACACATTCTGGAATTCAGCCGTACACTCAATCATCAAAGTTAAGGTGTTTGGCTTTAGTAGATCTAAGCACAAGATTATTTCCTCAACCTCTCAATTATTAACATTAGAATCCCCCCCCCCTTTTAGGAGATGTGGAACTTGAGAGATATACCTGCAGCTTGAAATGGATGCATCCTAGTAAACCGGCTCTTTTAACTACATCTTGCATTTTGGAACATAATGTATTTGTATTTATTAGAAAAGGAGAAAACACATTGGTACCATTCTTCAGATTCAGCTCTGCTGTTGTTCATTAATGATCTCTGCAGCTGTTGAAAAAAAAATAGATGACAGATAAAAGGCCATGCAATCTAACATTCACTGCAGATTATTTGGATTCTTTTTCAACAACGTTGGCAAACTGCAAGTATGACCACATTTATGTCTCTCACCAATATATTTCTAATGTCACCAGGAGCATTAAGTAACCAAGGTGACATCTGAAACTTTGTCCTACTCTTTGCTGTGTATATCTCTTCAATTACAGTTCCATTATTAACCCACATAACATACTGCTTTGAGCTGGAAGGTGAATCAGAAGGAATGATTCTTAAGTACCTTATGACCTATTGACCAAAATGCCCTAGTGAAATGTAGAAATTTAACAATTTGTTATTTGCCGCCTCCTTCTCTTTTACTAACTAACCTGTACTTTGTGTAAGAGATTGGTAATATCAGATCACTTCTTTTTGCTCTGGTTCCCAGACTCACCTGTAAGGAAAAAGTGACCTTTTTTCTTCCCCTCTACTTTCCCCCATATTATAGTCTCTTAAAGTCTTCACAAAAGTAGGATAATTTGTGCCTAGTCATTTGTGCTTTGTATAAGAGTTCTGCATTGAAATTACTTGATGATCTATTTGTTTGTTTGCTTGGCTATCCATGGTATTTTCTGGAGTCTTCAACACCAATGTTCAAAAACATCAATACTCCTTCTGTTGTGCTTCTCCAAAGTACAGGTTTTCACTTCTGTAGAGCAACATTTTTGCCAGCACAATTCTGTTACTTGTAGATATGGACATATCGCAATATGCGTATGCCTTTTCTAAGGCATTCATTGCTAGTCTACCAAGTGCTATTTACATTGTCTTTCTGGATGGCTGGTTCCTTTACTGTTAATAGTCAATCCTAAAATGGAAAAGCCATTGGCATAATATTTTAAGGTCTATTTAACGTCTTCTTAGGTATGCTTTGCTAAGTCTGTGAAATCATTTTGCGGATACCTGTGTACAATTCAGTCACAACAGAATTTCAGGTAGAAGTTATAGTGCAATCAAACAAGACCATTTTGAATCTAACTGCAGTGACAGTACTTGGTTTTCTGTGCTACCCTTTGGTTTGATGGTAGTGTTATATTATTTGCCATTTCCAATATTAACACCCTTAATTTCAAAGATGCAAGTGAAAATTCTGGAAATGAAAGAAATCAAAATATAATTAATCTGCTGAAAAGTCAAGATCCCATAATATTGAGCAAAAGGCAGCCTAGGGAGTTGTCAAATTAGGACCTGCTAAGAAGTTTAGCTTATAAATGAGAAGGATGAAGCTAAGTTGAGTGTAAAAGTAAAGGTTATGGCAAGTATGAGCATTTTTTTGTAGTTCTGAAAAAGGATTTCAGTAGAGATCCTGCAAGCTTAACTTGTTGAAGATTCCATTCTGTAGAATTATGACAATGTGACACATTTGTCTTTCCCGCCCAACTAGTCATTCTAAATATTGCACAGACATGTCCAATCAGGAAAGAAATGTTTTCATGCTAGCAGGTCAGATGAAATTTGTTTTGTTGGGTGGAATTTGAAATTCTACTGTGTCCTTGAAGCCATACAACCCTTTGCACTGATATTCACATGATTAATGCCTGCAGAAAATAAGCTATATGTTGGGAATACCTACAGGGAAAGGGCAAGTCACTCTATTTTTTAAAAAATCTTTCATTAAACATTGTGTTTAACCAATGAGATCATCTTCCTCAAAATTTTGTCATTAAGAACCATTTTTTAAAAAGTACAATATAATTTAAAATTTAAATTTAAAATTACATTTGGAAAATTGTAATATTTGGGAAAAAATTAACAATGACATAGAGGATTAAATTTGGAATGGATTTAAAGACATGAAACATAATTATATCAATTGTCCATTAAAATTCATTTTAATTAACTTTAAAATAGTTCTTCTCCTGGCTTTACCTACTCATTTGACTTGGGGTCACCTACAAGCACATTGTCATAGAGTCCATGGTATTTTCACATACTTCTTCATCATATGGAAAAAGAGATTTGGTTCTGAGTCTAATAGTTCTCTTCTGTAACTTCATTCATGGCTTAGATGAAGTTTTTGAGAAAATGGCTATCAGATTTTCAGATGGCACAATTTTGGTTTGAATTATTCATTTTCTAAAGTAAAATAAACTTGATCGGTTGAAAATAATAACAATATAATTGAGAGAAATGCATAATTGTTCATTTAGGACAAAAAGAATCAAGTGAACAGGTATAGAATGGAGGATGGTAGACTTGCATTGTGTAATAAATGAATAACTTCAAGCTGAATATGAGTCAGTGGTATGATGTGATTGCTAAAAAGCCAAATATACAATTGTTTATTGAGAAGGAACATGACTTCCAACTGCCTAATTGGAGGTCAAACAAATTGTGTATTCTTTATTGTCCCACAGGGCAGGAGGACATGAAATAAGTAACTGAAATCAGAAAAACAGATTCCTATTGAATATTATAAGAACTTTATAATGATTGCTATTCAGTAGTATACAGCAACTGAGAGAGATGATGTCATTTTATTGGCTGTAAATATTGATACTTTTATTTGGATTCTTCACAAAGCCCAAAATTGGACTTGATGGCCTAAACAGGTTCTCCAAATTCTGAATTCTGTAGTCTTTGGAATGTAACTTTCAACTTGTCATTCAAGGATCAGGTGTAGCCCTCAGCCATCCTTGACTACTTTGCCTGACAATTACCGGGTAATTTCAAATATTTATACCTGGACATTGATATGTATATCAAATGGTTTGGGGACATCAGATGATCCCAAACTCTCATTTTTGCTATTGCTCACTAATTTCACATATCAAGTATCTATGGAATATAGCAATTGTCAAGAGCTAAACTTGCGTATTAGACTACCAAGGATCTACTAAATCTACTCTCAGTTACAAACAAAGTGCTACATTCTCACATAATTTTCCTTAGCTGGATTTATTAAAAGGGAAAAGGGAATTGGTTATAGAAATCATAACAAACTGATGTGTACATTTCAGCACCAACTTTATTTCTATGTTTATTAGGATGGAATGTTCTTGGTCCTGAACCAGAGGGGAATTAGCTTTTAAATGTCTTTTCAAAGGAAGAATGGGCATAAGCTCTGAAGTTACAGTCTTTAAAAGTCTGAAGTATTTCTGGTCTCCTAGGAAAAGAACCTCCTATATGAAAGTCAGGTGAGGACTGTAAAATTGGTGGATCTCTTCTAGGGATACAGTTTTACTAATGTGAGAATCATGCCTCTCTCTTTTGCGTTCAGCTTTCTGACAAATCCTCATTGTACGCTTGCATGATTTTTCTATTCTTCTTTGGTAAAAGAATTACTCTGATCATTAATTGGGCAGTGATTATAAAAAGTAAAAAAAAAAGTTGTTCCAGACAATGGCTAAATAGAGCCAAAGCGTTTGTCCGGATGGATTTGGAATTTGTTGGCTATAATCGGGTTGTTAAGAAGCATTTCACTCAGCTTTAATACATACCTCAAATAAATAGCTGACAAGTCTATTCAACTGTCAATACCCAAAGTCTTTCTGCTTAGGATGCTTCTTATTTGGATTGTGCTTTCAATATTGTCTGTCCATCCACACATACTTCTTTTGCTTCTAGATAGTACAGCTCTGGCTGTACTTTAACTGTGATACAAAGGGGTTTCCCTCTAGTCTTGTTATTAACCAACCAACTGAAGTACCACACCATTTTGTAAAAATTAGATGGTAGTAAGCATTCTTCTTCACATTCTGGTTATTGATGTTCTGTTGTCCCTGATTTTGTGTGATCACTTTACCAGGATTGTGTGTCAGTAATGGAAGATCATTTTTTATTGACCCAGATTGAATCCTGCAGTCATTTTTACATTATCAGTGATAACTTTTATACATTATCTTTCATCAGCCTCCTTTTCAGCTGAACTCCATTTTTTCAGTCATCGGGGTCTTCTCCATTGTCCTTTGCATTGGCACTGTGTGTTCAAAATAGTTAACTTTTAGTTTTGTTATTAGGGCTTTCAGTGATAACTATGGTTTTCCTCCTCTTGCAATCCAAGGCATTTTCCACAATTTTATTCAGTTTATCACTGTATCATAACTTTACCTGCCACTACATCATAAGCTACTTATAGGTTTAGGAATAGACAGCATACAAATATTTGTAAAAAATGCATACATACATACATGAATACAGACATTACAAAACACATTAAGAAAACTTAGACGTGTCAGTGTCTCTTAACACATTTGTTCTGACATTCCAGTTTTCCCAGGAAAACCATGACCTTGATAATTTGCAGCCTATACAAAGAAATAAGACTGGGGGCAAGGATGAAGCACTAAAAATGTATTTCTAGTGAAAAGGAGGGGGAGGAAGATGAGGTGGTAAGAGATGGGAAAGAGCTTTACCATTACTACGTAGTTGAGGCAGATCAGCCTGTTTCTTTTGCTCAGAAAAAAAAAATCTCCAGCCCAATATTTTACTATTGTAGAAGAGTATAGAAATGACTTTGAAGAGATGACATTCCAGCTATTAGAAAAACATGAACTTGGCCTTGGGAGATAGGAGGAGATGAAAGACAAACTTAAGATTCTCCCACCTTGAGTGGTATAAGACGAAAGAAAGGAGAAATGCTGTCAGATTCTGTTATCATTGCCTCTACCAATAGAGTTTCAGTATTGCTTCTTTTCTGACTTGGTTTAGCCTGAAGGGTTGACATCTGTTGAGCCAAATTTAAGCTGCTTTGCACATGGCTAATAAATATGTTATTAGAAGAGACATGAGAAAAACATAAGCAAACAAAAAAAGCACTGAGATTTTAAAGCAAAGATAGAGGGAAGGAAGGAATCAATGTTCTGTACATTTCAAATCAGAGTGTATGGTATATGGGAAATAATAAAAAGTAGTGTGACAAGGGAAAGCCTACAAGGAAAAGAAAACCATAGTTCTAAAAACACTACAAGGAAAGAAAAATAATTATGCAGACAATAAAGTTAATTGCATAGGAAATTATGGAGTAATGGAGAACAGAAGAAATTAAACTGATTAAAATTTAGACTTATGGAAATATAAAAAGCTAGGGAAATTCCAGAAGCAAAAATTAAAAACAGACATTTGTAGTATACATAAATAAAGCTTATGAAATACTTCTCTAGAGTAGAGTGGAGAAAACATTAAAAACGTTTGGAGAAAAAGAGAACAGACTTCCAAAAAGCTGAGCTGATGAATAATACTCAGCGAGCTGAGTTAACATGATGCAAAAATAGAGAAATGTTGAGTGACACTTTCTGGTCTTTGAGTTAAGATATGAGTAAACATATCAGTAATTTTATTATTGTAACTCAATACATAGGATTCAATATTGGTCTGCCAAGCTTTTCAGAAAAAGGAAAAATGATAGAAATGAGAAAATGTCTCAGCTTTCGGAAATTCAGTTTAGTGGAATGTTTAATATGTGGTGGCTCAGTGGGCTAAGACAGCTGAAATTGTTGATCAGAAGGTCAGTAGTTCAGCGGTTCGAATCCCCTAGTGCCGCATAACGGGGTGAGCTCCCGTTACTTGTCTCAGCTTCTGCCAAGCTAGCAAGTAAAATGCAAGTAAAAAA
>JANHFP010000928.1:149695-168746 GCA_032468135.1 Calamaria suluensis | reverse complement strand
CACCGCCTGCCAGCTGATAAGCGCTGACAGGCGGCTTTAAACAAAGTTGAAATGGGCGCCCGTTCAGGAGGCGCCTCCGACGGATCGAAGCCGGAACCGGAAGTCTACTTTCTGATTTTTCTTTAAAACATTTTATTCCTCAGCCAAGAAGCTTTTTCAATTCTGAAGAACCAAAGAAATTTCTTGAATGAGAAGTAAAATGTCTTCAGGAAAATTCAGAAAGTCCAATTACCTTTTTAAAAAGCGCCTTTGGGACACCGATGGTCCCCATAGACAATTTTCCTAGTTTCAAGAAACTTTATAAGGAAAAAGCTCTTTTATTAAGTTGTGAAGGCAAAGAGCAAGATAGACAGTTCAGTATGCAATCTCTAGTATCTCAGTTTATAGGAAAGCAGGGAATGTAAGCTTGTCCTACTAAAGGAAAATTTATTAAGGGTCAAATTGGTGTCGAATCTTAGCAACCACATATATTTTATTCAGGAGAATCTGTCCCCCATCTGGTCCTCCAATAATGTACCCATTACCATTGTATGCAAGTCCATCCATTTTGCTGCTTGTTCATGTTTTTCTTCCATCTATCCCAGTACTATAGACTTCTCCAGGGCATTAGGTTTTCATATAATGTGACAAAATATAATAATCTGAGCCTGTCGTCTGTGTTTCAAGTAAGAATTCACAGTTGATTTGATCGGTTATTCCCCCCCCCCCCAGGCAACTGTGTATGGTATTTTCCAACACTAAAGTTCAAAAGCATTAATGTTTCTTCTATTATGTTTTGATAAAATATCTGTCTTGATATGTTTCAAGTTAAAGCCTTTTTATGTGCCATGTTTTGATATAATATTTTCTTTGATAGAGTATTTAAAGTTCTGCCAAGTCCTTTTTTATTTAGCTGGCAGAAATTGATTATAAGGTTATTATGTAAAAATCCTTAAACATTGTAGGCTAATAAATATTCAGTGGCTTTTTAAAATTAATCTAATACAAGTTCAAAAAATGCTTTAGAGTAATCACAGATGACACATTCCATATAAGAAGTATGAGAATTTCAATGGTTTTGATCATATTTATCATTTATTGATAGAATCAGTATAATATGGGGCATTTTTAAGAGTGTTAAAAATACATGTTGGTTTTTCAGTTAATTTCTTGATCAAACTTTTTTAAAATGGGGCTTATAGTTGCAATGAACCTAATATTTCAGATTGTGAAGTTGCTCCTCCGACATGGTGGTAATCCATTCCAAGCCAATAAACATGGAGAAAGACCTGTAGATGTAGCAGAAACAGAAGAACTGGAACTATTACTAAAAAGAGAAGTTCCTATTTCTGATGATGAAGATGGCTGTTCAGGTCAGAAAAAATGATGTTAAATTAACTGTTCTTATATACTATGTTTAAATTGTGTAATATTTCAAAATACTAGTACATGTAGGAATTTGTAAATCAGTTTAGTTGCTGAATGCTGACATCATAGGACTTGCAAATTTTAAATTAACCTGGGGAATTTGATTTAATAAATTAAAAGTGGTATATATGTAAAAATTCTTAATAAATATGAACTTGGAAATATTTTGTTAATCTATTAAAACTGCTGTGTTTAGAAATAGGAATGGATAAATATGTTTGCTTGATTATTTCAAGTGTCTTCAAAAAGTATCCTTGACAGAAACAGAAGTAAGAAGACATATTTTGATTTTGTAAAATATATAATTATTTCAAAGGAGGAGGTCCTTAAACCTGTAGGTCCTAGCTTTTGTCATTGAAGCCAAAATGGGTATATTATAGTAAGAGAATTATAGTGCAATAAACCTTTTTGGGCCTCCTGCTGTTCCAGCTATTTCTGATGTTTCTGTTTATATTTTTAGTGTATATATAGAATTATTGTTATTGTTATATATACCTGTAACTTAAACTTGTGGCATGAAAAAGCATAAAACACAAGAAATCTATGGTAAGGGGGGGGGGGAGAACATAAATACAATAAATAATGCATGATAAGAAAACATGAACATAACTAGATTATAGTTCATAGTAAAATGAATTGAAAGTCTGAAACAACACATACCGGTAATTGTTATTTTGAATTTGCAGTTTATTCCTAACAAATTACTATTATTCCATGTTAAATGTTCTATTATACAATTAATTTTTATTAAAGTAGCATATTTCATATTTACTTCTATATGATTTATACTACAATAATTTGAGCTAATGAAAATAACATGACAAATATATAAGATTTATTGCCTTTAATAATAAAGGAATGAATACAGCAACAACCTGCTTTTCTATCCTAGATCTTGATGAAGCACCATCTGTGAATCCTTCCAGCATAGAAGGCAATATGGATTCTGAGACAGAGAAAGAATCTCTAGCTAATGACAACAAACATGTTTCTAATAAAACATCTCTTCCATCAGCCCTTGATGAATATGAATTCAAAGATGATGAGGATGAGGATGAGGATGAAGAAGAAGAAGAAGTTAAGAAAATTATAGATGATAGACATATTCCACAGAAAGATCTGAGAAAAGAAGATATGTCTGAAACAGAACAAAGTAACTTATTTCTTACACAGGAAAAACTATCATTTCCAAAATCATTTAAAAATAAAAAACAGAAACCTTCCAGAGTCCTTTATTCAAGTTCTGAAAGTTCAGATGAAGACATTCTTCAAGACAAAAAAATATCTCCTTCATGTACTGTTACAGAAATTTCAAATTCTGATGCAAAGACTAAAAAAGAATATGTTTATAATGAATATAAACAAAAAGGAAAAGTTAAAAGAAAAGTAAAAACTCAAAGCAAAAATAAAGAAAATCAGCAATTAAAACAGGAAAAAGATCATTCTAGATTGACAAACCTGGGTGTTTCTCTGTTAGAATCATTAGACAAAAGCAAAGAAGATGATAATTTCCGAAAAACATTTAGCCCGAAAGAGGATTCTTCTTTGTCCTTACTCCATATTACTCCTAGTAGATCCCCTAAACATCCATGTGGCATTAATGAAAAGCAGTCTTCAACACTTAAACAAGATAATGTTAAAAGTTGTTTATCCCCAGAAGGATCAGAGATAACTTCACAATCTGAATTAATTCGATATGACCATAATGCAGATACTGATTTTCTTTTGGAAAATTCTAGTAATAAGTCTTATAAGAACAGAGACAAAAGTAAGCATCAGAAAGAATTTATTTTAGAATTTAGTGAGAAATCCAGTCCTAAACAGTCCAAAGATGAAGATAACAGTCCAATCTTTGAAAATTCTGACACTATGATGAAGAAGAGTGACAAGGAGGGGAAAATGCTTAAAAAGCATAAATTGAAGCATAAAGAAAAGGATAGGGATAAGCATAAAAAGGAACAGGATGGAGAGAAAGAAAGATATAAACATAAGGAGAATTCCAAGGATGTGCAGAGGAATGTTGAGTTTGATAGAGAATTTTGGAAAGAAAATTTTTTCAAAAGTGATGATGCAGAAGATATGTCAACTGTAGACCATGATCCTCAAATGTCAGAGAAGAAATCTAAATTGGAAAAGATCTTAATTAAAGAAGACAAATATGTGAAAGAGAAAAGCTTTCAAAAAGATAAAAATTTTAGAGAAGAAAGAGAAAAAACTAAAAAAGAAAATGACAAGGAAGAGAAAACAAAAGAACACAACATATTTCTTGATAAAGAGGCAGATTTTTTCTGTTTAGGTGTTAGGGATATGTCGTCAAATATAACTATAATAGAGAAGGAGGACATTGATAAACAAGAAAAAAAAGATCACAGAGAAAAAATTGAAAAGCGAAACTCTTCTATTGAAAAAATAGAAAGAAAAAATACAGATAAAGAGAAAAAAGTAAAATGTGAACATAAAGCAGAAAAGGATAAATCAGATTCTCTTGAAAATAATGAAAAAATAAAAGAAAAGGAAAAGGTGTATATTCAACAGGTAGAAAAAACAAACAAAGAACATGATAAGTTAAAAAGCTTCAATATTATTAAAAAGGTTGATGACAAAGAAAAAACCAAAGAAAGATTTGAAAAGAAGCATGATAAAGAAAAAAATGATAGATACTTTTCGGAATCTAAAGAAAAAACCAGCAATGATAAGAAATGCAAGGGTTCTGAAAAGGATATTGAATATTCTAAAATGGAAAAGAGTAGAAACAAAGAAAAAGAAATGGAAAAAAAAGAGAAACCGAAAGAACGTGATAGTTCAGTAATTACAAACATGAAGCAAACAGCAGAAGAGAAAAAATGCAGTAGTGAAAAAACTTTATTCTTAAAAGAGAAGCCAAAGGATGAGTTGCTGAAAACTCCTGATGGAAGAGAGAAGGATAAAAAAGATAAAGATATTGACAGATACAAAGAGCGTGACAAATATAAAGATAAAATGCAACAAAATAATGTATCTAAATTGAAATCTGAAACTGAAAAACTTAAATCTAAACCATTACCAGTGTCTAAAGACACTCGACCTAAAGAAAAAAGATTATTAAATGATGACTTGATGCAAACAAGCTTTGAAAGAATGCTTAGTCTTAAAGATCTGGAAATTGAACAGTGGCATAGAAAACACAAAGAAAAAATAAAACAGAAAGAAAAAGAAAGATTAAAGAATCGATCCTGTACCGAACTTAATAAAATAAAAGATAAGGATAAAATAAAACATTCACTTACTGAATCAAAGAACAAAGAACTGATTCGTTCAAAAAGCTCAGAGTTATCAGATGCTTCTGGGAAAGATAAGCAGCTAAAAGATTCTACCAGCTGTAGATCAGTGTCAGTTGATATAAAAAATTATACTGGAAAACCATCCCTAGCATTAGACAGTAGCTTAAGTAGGTCTCCTAGATCAGAAAGTGAAAAAACTGGGCTAACCTCCAGATCCATATCCATGATTTCAATTGCTAGCTCAGACGATTCTTGTCATACTACAGTAACTCCTCCAAGACCTGTTGTTGAGTATGATTCAGATTTTATGCTTGAAGGATCTGATTCCCAAATGTCTTTTTCACATTCACCATTTTTGCCTAGTGCCAAATCACCTGCAAACTATGAGAATGATTGTTTGTCAGAGTTGCCAGAGCGCAACAAAGCACCTACTTTAAACAGACTTCCTCCAGCTTATATTAGATCAGCATCAGTTGAAGATGTAAAATTTGTTATAAATGATTGCAGACCAGTTGTAGAAGTGCGAAGATGCAGTATGTCGGCTGTTTATGAAAATACAAAGCAGTCCCGAGTATCAGAAGAAAGTAATCACAGTACTTTGCTCTCAGTTCAAAGTTATAATTCTTTTCCTAAACATGAATGTTGCAATTTGCTTGAAAAGGATTCCCAGAATGGACTGACCAGTTTGTATCCCACTTCTGCTTTATCCCCAAGTAGACCTGTTCCTAAACCTAATGCTTTAGATGCAGTTTG
Source organism: Calamaria suluensis (assembly GCA_032468135.1). Lineage (NCBI taxonomy): Eukaryota > Metazoa > Chordata > Lepidosauria > Squamata > Calamariidae > Calamaria > Calamaria suluensis. The sequence goes on along the minus strand of JANHFP010000928.1, from coordinate 163,326 downwards.
TAAAAGTGCTGCTCCTTCAAGTGGATCAGGAGAAAGTCATACATATTTAGAACATAATAATACGACTCAATCAAGTAAAACATGGGATGTGCCTTTGGATAGATTTATTTCAATAAGTAGTGAGTGTTCCTGTTCAAATTATTCAGGCTGTGAGCTTGATGCAACGAATGCCTCAGCCATAACTAATTTTGAAAATAAAACTATGAAAGAGCAGAAAAGTTCTGAATCTTTTTATCATCATGCTGAAAATATATCAAATCCTACATCCCAGGAAATGGCAGATTTTTTGTCTGTTCAGTCATGTTGCCCTTCACAGATTCAGGCAAGCACAGATACAGTTTATATGTCAAAGCATGTAGCTTTGTCAGATACAAACAGCCAAGAGCTTCTGATTAAGAACCCACAAAGTTCCTTTCAATCTAGAAATTCAATCTTAGACATAGATGCTGCCAACAAAAAAAAGATAGAAAAAAGTGTCTTCTTGTCAAACAACAAAAAAGCAGATATGCTTATCACAGTTTATCCTGAAAATATTACTAAAGATATTTCACAAAATTTTGAAAAGGATTATGTTGCAAATGATCCTCGCTTACACTCTAGTGCAAATCCATCTGCAGTAAGTAAACTCATTTATAAAACGTCACAAGCTGAAGAACTTGATAATAGTGTAATTGACATTCAGTTCCAAGGTGAAAAAGCCCATTCCATTGACATCTGTTCATCCCATATTGCTGGTAATAAAAATGACCTCGATCTTCAAGATCTAAATGGTAGAACACTGAAAGGAATAACAAATGAGTACAATAGAAATTTTTTTAATATGGACAATGCAGAAAATAATTCAATGGAAGAAAGGCAACAGTACCTACCACCTAATTTGGAAAGCCATTCTCAATTCACTGGACATGAAGTACATAAATTTAGTCCAATTATTAAATTAGAATTGGAAGAATCTGTAGAAGATTCCAAAGCACAACACTATGAAATTCCTCAAAGAATTACAAGGAATAGAGCAAATATTCTTGCTAATCAAAGTAAGCAGAACCTTTCTGGTTGCTCCCAGATCTCAGAAAGAGATTTTGATTCATCGATCTCTTTGAAAGGACGGATAAGATTAACTGAGGAAGATGATGCTCAGCCACATCATCCACGTAAAAGAAAGCTGTCACGTGTTCCTCAGCCTGTTCAAATAAATGCATCTTTAATGCAAGCTAAAGAAAAAACTCATCAGTCTCTGGCAGCTGTTGTAGACTCTCTAAAACTAGAAGAGATTCAGCCATACAGTTCAGAGAGAGCAAATCCGTATTTTGAATATTTGCATATAAGAAAGAAAATAGAAGAGAAACGTAAATTACTATGTAGCGTTATTCCTCAAGCACCCCAGTATTATGATGAATATGTAACCTTCAATGGATCATACCTCCTAGATGGCAATCCCCTGAGCAAGATATGCATTCCAACAGTAAGTAACTTCGAATTTGAGTTACTATAGAATTAATTATTGTTGCTTAGTTACTGCTTTCAAAGTCCCACTTCATTATAAATTAAAAATATCAGTGGTTATCTTGCTGATATGCTCAGTCAGAATATTTAGGCATAATCATGTTTTACTCATACTCGCTCCTACAACAAATATAAAATGCATATTATGCAAATAAAGAATTTTAAAAATATCTTGAGTGCATCATGAAAAAAATTGCACATGGTACAACCAGCTTATTTATATACCATAAGTTAGATATCTTGGCCCCTCATCAGACAGGTGATACAGGAAAAAATCATGTATTTGGAGAATGTCAGAGTCTGAATGGAGAGGAACAGACTTAGATTGAATCTTTTCAAAGCTGGTTGATTTTGGACCTTTGGCTAAATTATTCCAGGGTAATACTTGGTTTTGAATACCATTGCATTCCTCTGCTCAGAGGTGTTCTGCAACTTGGAGATGCTCCTGGGCTGATGGTTCCTGCTCAAGTACATTCCTCAATTTTTTTAATTACATAATTTCCTATACATAGTGAGAATACCTCATCAGCATTTATACAAAGTAATGGATGCAAATTGGTTTAGTTACCATGTATTAATGTGGTAGTTTGGTGAAAAATCATCTTATTTTTCCTATATCAATTCATAGATATACAACTTTCCCCCATAAATATCTATGAAGACAACCTGATAAAAATAAATAGGAGAAAACAAGAAGCAGGAGGTGTAAATAATAACAAACCTCACTGCTGAAAAGTTGGTTGCGCTTGCAAATAAACTAAAGATTAGCAATTGCTTGAGAGTGTTTAATCAAAGAAATTTTGACCGTTTGCATAATATATATCCAAATAAAGGTTTGCTCTCTTTCTTGTTCAGCTACTTTTTCCTGTTCTCTCTTCTCTTGGTTGGTTTTGTTCATCCCCTTTCTCTTTTCTTTCTTTCTTCCTTGTTCTCTTCAGCCTTTCTTTTGTCTTTATGGTTCTTACTTGCTATTTTTCAGAAAAAGGAATAGGGAACACATATGAGTGCATATGTGCTTTTCTATGTGACAGTGATTTGTGTTTGAGAGAAAGAATGGTTAGATACAGTGCTGGGTTGCTACTGGTTTGCCGGCGGCAGGAGGCTCTTCCCGGACGTCATCAAATACGATCTGCACATGCACAGAAGCTTCTGTGCATGTGCAGATGGGGTGTCCATGCGAGTGAACCGATAGCAAAATGAAACCCACATGTGTTTGGATATATATATAGAGAGAGGTGAGATTTGATTTATAAAATATTTATCATACTTTACAAGCAATTTTAATTAGTTATTTATTGCATTTAATAGTTCTTTGTTATATTACTTGTATTTTTATATATGTATGTCATCCTTGACCTCGCCCTTATTTTTTTGTAGTGACTGCTGATTATTTCTATGTACATACAGGTGTGTGTGTACACATACTCATTAGGTAAGGAAAATTTCTAGGATTGGTTTCAGCTATAGCAGACAACTTTAGACTGACAAAAAGGAGAAAACTGGACATTGCATAGGTTTTTTGTCTGGTTTTATGACTACTACAGTACTGAAATACTACAATTTAGCATTTAAATACTGTCATTTTTATCTCCCATCAAATGTATATTTTACATATTCAGAATATATATCTTTTGCATATGCAGATTTATATCAAAGTGATATTCCTTTCACAGATCACACCACCCCCTTCACTATCTGATCCACTTAAGGAACTCTTTAGACAGCAAGAAGTTGTAAGGATGAAACTTCGTTTGCAACACAGTATTGAAAGGGTACGTATATAACAAAGTCTACTGACTGATCACCATTTTTAAGAGATTATATTAAGCTAGTTGATTCAGAACTAAATATTTCCATTTTTTCAAGAGCATTTTAAAATACAATGCATTGTATATTTTTAACATGATTCCTTCATAAATATAGGGAAAGGTTAGTTTTTCAGAGTGATAAGATGCATCTTTGCCTTAATAAAACATATGATTTAGCTAAATTATATGTCTTTTAATTTAATTAGGAAAAACTGATTGTTTCCAATGAGCAAGAAGTACTACGAGTCCATTATCGAGCAGCAAGAACTTTAGCAAATCAGACTTTGCCTTTTAGTGCATGTACAGTACTGCTGGATGCTGAAGTATATAACGTGCCTCTTGATACACAGGTAAAAAGTTGTTTGAAGAAATATGCTAAAAGGAAAATTATTGACTCATTGTGAATATAAGTTTATATCCATTCATTTAATTGAAAATAGTAGAAAAGTTGTGTGCCTTTGTGTTCTTCCATGAGGTTTGTTTGTCTTGGGATCGTCCATTGATAACTAGTATTGTCTTTGGATGGGTAGGCAAAGCCTATGAAAGAAAAGATTTGTGATTTGTGGGTGCTGCTAGAACAGGGGGAAGACAAAAACAGTAAAAAAACAAGACAGATATAGCACTATGCAAATGGTTATAAATTTTGCTATAAAATTGTGACCATTGCATTTTAACATATGTAAAAATGTTTCATGTTATAAATTTTCCAAATTCATAAATTCTTTATATTAATTCATTCATTCCACAAAGAAGGCATTGTGATACTAATGTAAAATTTATTTACATTTGCATATGACTTGAAGCCAAGTGGCTGTAGACAGTAGAAAAAAATATAGATGTTTTATGAACTGTCAGAAGAGTATTAATAGAGCTTACAATACAGCTGTATTGCTGAATTAAAACTATATTATTAAAGACATAGCATATGAAGAAGACACTGTAGGGACCATAAAAAGATACAGGTTGATTAACAAGGTTGATTAACAATTAGGTGCTTCATAACAAGTGCAGATTTACAACTATGGCAGCATCACATTTGCAAACATCACAGCTAACTTGCAATAAACAAAGCCAATAGAGAAGCCAGCAGTAAAATTGGAAGTTGTAGTCACATGATGTCTCACTTCATGTCCATGGATGATTTGCTTAGCAAGTGCTGCAGAACTGTTATCATAAATCCAGTGTGGTCAGGTGAAGTTTTGTTTAATGACTGCATCACTTAAGTGACAGAATTGACAGTCCCAACTGTGAGGTTTAAGGGAGGACTACCCTATATTGGAGGGACACGGTAGCTCAAGAGACACAGTAGCTCAGCGGCTAAGGCTGCTGAGCTTGTCCATTGGAAGGTCGGCAGTCCAGCAGTTCGAATCCCTAGTGCCGTGTAATGGAGTGAGCTCCCATTACTTTCCCAGCTTCTGCCAACCTAGCAGTTTCGAAAGCACGTAAAAAATGCAAGTAAAAAAAAAATAAGGACCACCTTTGGTGGGAAGGTAACAGCATTCCATGTGCCTTTGGCATTTAGTCATGCTGGCCACATGACCACAGAGACCTCTTCAGACAGCGCTGGCTCTTCGGCTTTGAAACAGAGATGAGCACCACCCCCTAGAGTCGGAAACACCTAGCACATATGTGCGAGGAAAACCTTTACCTTTACCAATAGTGGAAAAGAGATTGTGCAATAAATTTCTCTGGATTGTCTAGCAAATCACATTTTTAAATTTTAATTCTTTCACTAAATTGCAATACCATAGGTTTTTCTCTAAGAATATAACCTTTCCAGACATACTGTGGTTATAAATAAACATATAGATCTATCAAATTGTATAGCATGGGAATGATTGGACATTAGCCTATAATTAACAGGTACAATTTTTATATGTTTAATTTACAGACTGATGACAGTAAAGCATCAGTTAGAGATCGATTTAATGCAAGGCAATTCATGTCATGGTTACAGGATGTGGATGACAAATTTGACAAACTAAAGGTACGTATCTTCATTGAACTCCCAAAATATTTTTCCATTAAAAATTTCTAGTAAGTCATTAGACATGCTGCCCACTCTATCTGTCTCTTTTGCGTTATTACAGATTCAAGTAAAATAGCATTTTATCTTGTTCTTTTGCTAAAGAATGTCCCAAAATGTCTATAGATGTGTTCTAAAAAGACTGTGTTTGCTGTTAGATTTCAAATGTGAAAGGAAAAGTAGCATAACTGATATAATAGCATTTGTATCCATATTTCTATTCTATCCTCTAATCAAAACTGTTTTATATGATACTGAGTCAGAAGGAGCAATTCCCACAGTTTCCTTGCATGTAGGAAGATTTTCCATCCATTCTGAGTTTAGTGCAATGCTAGAAGAATTGTGTGGTCAGATATTACTGGAGTGAGCCAATTTTGGTCATTGTACACTTTAGAGCAGGACTATCAATCTGGCGGCCCATGGGCTGGATGCATCACACGCAGGCCATGCCCACCACTGCTCCATGAAGGCAAAAAAATGTCATGATACATCATGTGATGGGAATGTAACACCATGAGTTTGACAGATTATAGCAGAATTCTAAGATATTCTTCATACCTTTTCCAAGTACAAAGTCAAGACAAATAGAAATAAATTCAACCACTTTTGTTTCAGTAGAAGTTAAAAAGCAAATAGCCTCCTAATTTAAACAGGACCCTATTTGAATGAAACAATATACCGTAAAATTTTAGGCTATGTATAAGACAAGGAAAACGGGAAAACATTTTCAGTGTTATTAGCTATAATAGCAAAAACAAATCTCCAAATTAAGCAATTCATAAGCAGTATAATCTACACCAATCCTATAATTATATTTGTAATTTAAAGATGGACAGAACATTTCAGAGTCAGAATGTTTTATCTGTGGATTGCCTTGTTTAGACTTTGGAATGCAATTCTGTCCCAGAAGCTATCTAGTTTACAATGTCTAATTTTGAGGTGGGAACAGTTAATTCTTTGTCAGATCAGGATATTCTGAAAAGGAAATGCTTCAACCATAGATATTTTGCATATTTCCATTGCAGTTCAGAGATGACAATGCAACGATGAAGCTATAGGGCATACTTAAAGACTTTCATTCCTGTTCTTTGGAATCATATCACTACAATCTTAATTACGTTAGAGAGTAACTTGCATATATAAATGCTATTTTTGAAAAAAAAATGGTACAAAATGTCTGCATTTTTAAAAGGAAACAAGACTAATCAACTTTATATGCAGAAATATGTGATACAAAGTAAAACCCACTGAAATTAATACTGGTAGTCCTCGCTTACCAACCACTGGCTCAACCATTCAAAGTTACAACTGTGCTGAAAAAATAACTTTAGATCTATTTATGACTTTCACAATACCCCTCAGTCACATTGGTCATCATTAGAGTCAACTTTCATTCTCCTGTATCTAATCTACTGTTTTCTTTTTCCTCCTTGCAGAGCAGAGAGATTGGGCAAGAATGGTTTAGAACAGATTAAGCATGCACACAAAGTAAATACAGACCAAAATCAATGTACTGGTGCTGACAGCTATGAGTGCACTCAGCAACAGCTGATATTTTTCCCATTGTGTGCCTGCTTACTCTCTTTTAATCCCTTCATCTTCAATTGCTTTGTTCTGCATGGGAAGTAACAGAATTAACTTCCCCATAGCTCTTTCCCCACCCAAACAGAAAAAGATGGTCAGCATGACCTAAACTGGATGGCCAACCCACCTTTGGGGACCTTCTTTCTGCAAGTATGCTAAGATACACACTCCAGCTGGGTGCAATTCATAATATCAAAAGGGCCATGAAAATACCATTTTGGATCCCTTCAGATCCTGAGCCACCCAGGAAGAGATACGCAAAAGTTAATGGATGTCTTTTTGAGGCAAATGCAAATCTCCCCTCTGGACAAGAAAGAATAAAAGTACTTATCAGGAGCAGCAGACAAGAGAAGCCGCCACACGAGTCTGCTCCACTTGGGAGTTGGTGTGCAACAGAACCCTTAGTGAAGGCCCATTGTTAACCACTCATCTTTCCTCAGTTTCCAGTGCCATATTGGACTAGGGTTAACTCTTTGCCATATGCGTGACCACATTGCCCTCATTTTTCTCCTGATATCTTCCCATTCAAATGCACTGCCTACCCAGGTTTGCAAAGTAAGAAAGAGAAAATACCCACTTAGCACTCTCTATCCTGCCCTGTCAATATCCAAGTCATTTCTCCATGATAAGTGATTTCTCTGTTTCCCTTCACTGAGCAGAAAGATTGGAGATTAAGGGGTTAGAAGAGAGTAATGAGGCACACAGTGAGAAATATATTTAGCCATTTGCAAAGCAAGCTCACAGCTATCAGAACCAGTACGTTGTTTTTGAAGTGTATTCCTTATAGCATGCCTTATTTTCTTCTAATCCCTTCCTCTTCAATGATTGAAGCATTTTTTAATTACATAGAGCTGAGGTGAGCATTATAAAGGTAATGGTTAGCAGGCAAACAGAAGCCCAAAAGTATGAAATTATTACTCTTGTCAGTTTCTACCCAGAAAGCAGAGTCATGGTCATGTGAATCTACTTTATTTAGTAACCAAGTTGTTAATCTCAATTGTAATTGCTAAACTAGGACTACCTGTAAATGCATGTAGAATTGAAGCTTAAAAACACTATTGTTTTAGAGAATAGATTGTACTATTTTTTAAATCATTTGAACACAAGAGACTTATTAAAATTAATATTCAATACAGTAGTTGTATTATTATGTATTGAATTTTTAAAAGAAATTAGATAAATCTTGGAATAGGTTATGAGAACTAGACCAAATTATTTCACAAGTCTAATCAACTTGTGGATTAGTTCTCCGGTTAATAGAAGTACAGTGTGCTTGTTTAAATAGAAGCTTGCTTGAGGTAACTAAATATTCTTCTATTTATTTTTAAATAGACATGTCTCCTGATGAGGCAGCAACATGAAGCAGCAGCTTTAAATGCTGTTCAGAGATTGGAATGGCAGCTTAAACTACAAGAACTTGACCCTGCAACTTACAAATCAATCAGCATTTATGAAATCCAGGAATTCTATGTTCCTCTTGTGGATGTTAATGACGACTTTGAATTGACACCTATATGACAGCTAGCATTTTTTGCTATTACAGCTCAAGACTGTGGGATGCTTAAATTACAGCACTAAAATGGAATACTGCCTTTATTGATCTTCCATGTATTCCTTCTGAAATGTGCCCCAAAACTCATTTAGTATTGCACATATAAATACCATTTGTTAATAAATGGTATTATTTTAGCCTCTGGTTTCAAAAAGCATCTACTCAATAAATCTATCTATGACAGTCTTTTACTCAAGATTTAACAGCGCTGGCAGCTGTAAGTCCACCAAAAAGTCTTGCTATTTAAAACTTGTGGTTTTTATTATTAAACATACAAAAACAACAAAAACCTGTGGAAGAATTTTTAAGTTTGTGGGAATGTGCAGAATGAAAGAGTATTCATCTTACATAATTTATAGGTTAATTGTACAGTTTTCTTTTTGAAAAAAAGTTATATTGTTTTCATTTTTTAAAATAACTTATTTTATACATATTGTGCAAATGTAAATATTCTTATATTTAATGTTCAACCCTGTATAAAAATAGATATTTTAATGTAAAACTGTTTTGTCTAATGTTTATTGGACCAAAATTGTTGTTGTTTCTTATGTGTAATGTACAAACAATTTTCTTTTAAAAGCATGGTGTTTGATTTAGCTGCTTGTTCATCACCATTACTGCTAAGATTTTATACTGAGTAGTATTGCATGCTAGCTCAGTTGAATTTTCCCCCTACTATAGGGTACCTAATTGATTGAAATATTTGTTACCAATCCAATATACTGCTTTGTACAGCATCAATTCAGTCAGAGAAATTTGCATGAATCCCTATTCATTGTAGTTTGTTGCAGTACTTATTGGATTATGTCTTAACTCCAGAGCCATTTGTTGTTTGCTCTGCTGCTACAATGCCATATTTGTGACTTAACTTGAAAAGAGTATTTTGTTTAAAATCTTTACAAGATTAGAAAACCAGCTCTTACATCCTGGTCTCTAAAGGAGTTTTTCAGTGTCCAATTTATTTCCTTTTACATGCCTCTCAATGAGAAATCTTAAATTGTATATTGTCTATTTTAATATTCCCTGATAGAAACATATGTAAATAACTGTAAATAACTATGTTTAATAAATTCTATTGGTCATGCTAACAGATGTTTGAATCCTTGTGATTGTGAAATTTTAATTTTTGAAGTTTTATACAATTTGACAAATAAATCCTTGAAAGTTCCATGATAAGGTTGTAGTTGTATATTCGTATTATTTGTGAACATAATTAATATATTGCTATTATGTTAGCAAAAAGCCTGCTAATGTGACAGGGATTATAAGAAGGCTTTTAGAGATTTGGAGTCAAAATAGCCTTGCTGAAGGTGAGCTTTGGAGCTTTCAAAGAGGCACTGAGTTTTCACACTTTCATAATCAGCATCATTGGAAATGGATTGCAAGTTGCTTTTGGGATATTAAGAACCTTTAGAAAGACAGGTTTTATTACATTGGGTGATTTTTCTTCAATTTTTTGAAACTGGTTAAAATTTTAATAGTTAAAAGGGACACACAAATCAGAAGAGTGACTTAGATATGTGGATTTCAACTAAGAAGAGTGACTTGTATTATACCTTTGAAGGAATTCCTGAAAAAAGATGGAATTAAAAATTCATAGAACAATATTTAAACAAATGAACATTAAATTTTTGGAATTAAGATTCATAGTTGATTTATTCGACCAAGATTAAAGTGTACATGTGTGTACTTTCCTAGTATATTTTAATGGTGTGTTTTTACCAGGACTGAATAAGGCTTTCAAGGTTTGTTTATATACAAGATATGGGAAGAATATATTTGTTCTTTTAGAGAAAGTGATACGCTGTGGTATCAAAATTGAAGGAAACTGTTAAATTCCCATAAGAATTTATGAGAGGAGATGAAGAAATGATAGGAAATTCATTTGTAGGACCTTATTTGATGGAATGAAATTTCAATATGTTATTTCTGATAGCTCATAATGGAAATTTCTGGTTAACCATGAATGATAAAATCTCTTAAGATTTCTTTATAAGACAATGATGTTACTATGTAAAGTAAATGAAGAGCATGAAATTTATGTAAATGGAATGGAAATGGCCTTAAACCCCCAGATTTATGGACAGAAACATTTGCTTCTCTAAGATGTCTTTCTTCTTTGTCATTATGTCAGCACACACCTCAATGCTGGCGACTAGCAAACCCCCAAAACTAAGGGTAATCACAGTTGCCAATGATCAGTTGATCAAGGGCACCTGGTCAGTACCTTTCTGCTATTGAGCTTCTTCATATATATGGAACCAGTAAAGGTATACCTAGTTTTTCACAAATGGCTTCTCCATTTTGTTTTTACTTTTGTAAAATAAATGATGACATGTTGGTCATCTGTTCAAAGCCTTTCATGGCATAAGGGGTGGTTTTGGAGGGAGCTCCTATCTCCAGTTGCTCTTGTCCATTCCACTCTATTTACCTTTCTTGTAGAATGTAAAAGTTTTGCTCCTTACTAGTTTCCCTTCCAACACTTGAGGTGTGTTGGGCCGAGAGAATGAGTGGCCCCAAGGTCACCCAGCTGGATTCCAAATCTAAAATAGGACTAAAACTCAGACTTTTCCATAGCAGGCTGAGACGTCAATCATCGTACGGGTTCTGCTCCACTGAACCAATCAGGACCGGGCATGCACAAGAAAGTTCCTCCCTTTTCTTGTTGCTCCCGCTTTTTTGCTTGGTCCTCAACCGTTTTGGACCTACTTTGCTGAGCTCCTCCAAAAATATTCAACAGTCATCGGAAATTCACTTATTATCAGCTCGGATTGTTTCAAGGCAGTTTTGACGCTGGCGGCAATCGGATCTCTTCGGAAGCCTCGTCCAAACCAGGTGTTGCTCCATGAGGATCATGTCCGCAGCGGCTTACCGCAGCGGCCTTCCAGAAGTCTGCAAAGGCCTCCGGTCCTGAGGGCTCTATTGAGATTCTCTGTGGCCAAAATAGAGGCCGGTGAAGCTCCAGCGGAACCAGGACGGCTTGCTTGCTCCAGGCCTCTCCGGATTCTTCCTTGGCCTGCAGCTCCTTCAGAGCGGCCCATCAGGGCTTCTTCTGGGGCCTGCTTCACCTCCCTTTGATCTTCTGGTTGGTTTCCAATGCAGACTTCTGGTGTTGGTGGTAAGCCCTCACGTTGAGGACCCCTTTTCTTATCCTTGTTACCAAGTATTTCTTTCAGTGGGGCTAGTGAAATTTAAGGGGATTAATATTAATTTATTTTCCCTTTCTAGATCCTGGGCGGCCATTTTGGGGCCTTGAAAAGTTTGTTGCAAGATGGCCTCCATGCCTCGTGGCAATAAAGGAGGCCTTCCCAACCTGGATGCCCATTCCCATTCTAAAAAATCCAAGGTTTCTCATACCAAACACTCTAAAGCCTTGGAGAAGGCTGAGGCTAAAAGAAACAGGGCTATTGAACAGGTCATTGCCAAAGCTCACAAATCCACTTCTGCTGTGTTAAACTCTGTTGGGCCCTCTGTAGCCTCTGGGTCCCTTCCCAGCCAGGGAATGCAATCCCCCATTCAATTGCCTCCAGATTGGTCTCCTGAAGGTTCTTCGGCCCGTGTGCCTGATCCTTTTTCGGTCAACTTATTTTCTGACCAGTTGCAGGAAATTCCTTGTGTGTCAGCAGTACTCCCGGTTGTTCAAGGTCCACCTGTTCTTCCTGATGCTTTGCCTGCTGTGGTTCCTACCACTTTGGCCTGTCCAGTGGCCTCATTTGTACCTATTCCCTCCCATCTGGAGTCTTTCATCGTGAAGACCATTGAGTCTGTCATGGCCAGAGGCGTTCACAAGGGGCGCACTGCCTCTTGGGTTTCAGATTTGTCTCTATTTCAGCCTCCTGACCCTTCTGCCTCTTCCTCTCACAGTTCTTCTGCAGAATCCTTGGAGGAAGGTGAACTCCATAAAGATGAGGCACTCTCTGAGGAGGAAGGCTTGGCTCTAGCTCCTCCTACCTTTGCAGGTTTGTTTAATCCACAACATTTCCGATCTCTCCTCCACAAGGCCAAATTGGCTACTGGTATGGGTATTTCTTCACCTACTCCTGCTTCTTCTTCTTCTGTGTCTACTTCTGCACCTCCGACAACTGTCCCCCCTCCTCCCATAGATGACCCTTCTGATGAGACAGCTCCTTTCTTTGGGGAGCCTTCCCAATCAATGGATGAAATTCCAGTCCCCACATTCTTTAAGAATGTTTTTCTTCGCCAGTGGACTAGCCCTTCTTCAGGCCCTGTGCTATCGGGTCTTGACAAACGCTTGTATAATTTAGCAGCTCATGCCTCTAAACTTCTTCAACCTCCTTCGGTTGATCCTCCAGTAGCGGCTTTAATTTCCCCTGCAGCTGAGACGGGTAATCCTGATGATTATCTCCCTCCTGAGGATAAGAGATCTGAACAATCTCTCATTAAAGCACACCATTCCGCGGCCTGGGTCATCAGGTCTGCTTTGGATGCATTGTTCTTTAACAGGGCAGCTCTCATGTGGCTTAAACAATTGCAAAAGCGTTTGCCTCCTTCAGATTCCAGGTCTCGCCAGGATCTGAATAAAATCATGGCATCCCTGGAATTTTCTATTGACGCTACTCTCAATTCTGCCTGATTTGCCGCTAAGGCCATTGGTTCTGCCTCAGCAGTCAGGCGCTTACTATGGTTCCGTAATTGGCAAGCGGATACCAGAAACAAGTGGAAATTGGCCTCTTCCCCTCTTTATGGGGATAAACTCTTTGGCTCCCTTCTGGACCCTCATTTAAGGGAAGCCAGGGATAAGAAGAAATATCTTCCTAGTGTTAATCACAAGGGTTTTCGGGCTCCTGCTGCTACTTCTTCTTCGAGCCTTCCTCAGGCTTCCCATTCCTTTCGTTCTTGGGATTCTTCCCTTCCTTCCAGGACACAACGCTTCTTCTCTTTGGGTCAGTGCTCAGCAGGACCGTCCTTCTTCTCAGTCTCGCCACTATCAGTCCAAACAGCCCTTTCGAGGGGGGCGGGGGTGATCTGGTCGCTCCCACTTACTCCTGCGATTCCTCTCCCATTGGCAGTCGTCTCTCTCTTTTCACCAGTCAGTGGGAAGAGTCTGTCTCCAATGCTTTGGTCTGCAAAACTATCCGCTGGGGTCTTTCTCTGGAATTCCTTTCTCTTCCTCCAGTTCGGTTTGTCAGGTGTCCTC
>JANHFP010000928.1:78267-92062 GCA_032468135.1 Calamaria suluensis | reverse complement strand
GGGGGTTGGACTAGATGACCTCCAAGGTCCCTTCCAACTCTTATTCTATTCTATTCTATTCTATTCTATTCTAAATTAGTCACTATAGCAGGAATGGGCAACTATTTTGATATTAGGAGTGGCTCTCTTTATTTTGTTTTGTTTTGAAAGCTAAAGTGAGGGAAGAGGGAAAGATATGCTACCTAAAAAACAGAAAAAAGGGAAGAGTCTCCAGTGGCTTAATAGTGAGAGGAAGAAACTTAGGAAGGATGAATCACGAATCATTTTAACTGATCAGGCAATTAAAAGAACAGCAGGAGAGCTGTATGTTTAGACTTGCAAGTCTGTTAATATAACCTTACAATACAGTAGAATTAGCCCATCTTGTTGTTTCCTGAGTGGTTTACCTATAGGATCTGCATTTACTTCATGACTGCTGCATTCACTTAATGACCACTGCAAAAAAGGTGGTGAAATTGGGCAAGATCATCTGATGACTCACTAAATGACTAGCATGATTTACGACTGTAATTCCAAGCTCCATTATGGTCAAAAATTGAGGACAATCTGTAACATCATAAAGAATAGAGGTAAACTTTTTCACCCATTTTGGGATGTGTTGTGGGAGACCTTTCCAAAAAAGATGATTTAAGCCTCTCCAAAAATTATGGGAATTCTATTGGGTCCTACCCCCTGCGTTATAGGAAGAGTTTTCAGACAGCACTGATCATGAACTGCTTTAATTAAATATTACCTGGAGACAAAACTGGTCAAAATTAGGAGACATAAATTCTGTACTTTCTACCTACCAATATTAATATTTCCATTTCTCCCTTATTCAAACGTGACTCTTAGAAAACTTTATAACCCCTTATATTTTGGCTAAAATACTCTCCACATTCTAATTTAGTTTAGTTCAAAAATTACAATCCAGTTTAAAACAAAGGATTACCCATTCCCTTCTAGATAATAAGCACATAGGAAATTAGTTTCAAAGTAACAGGAACGACAGCAAAGCAATTTGATAAGTTTAGTACCACCAACCTTTTTCTAGAAGTGTTTGTCTTAAGGTCTTTGCAAGCAGAACTCTAACGTTTGGAACTCTGTCTGAGGCCAAGTGTAGCAAATGGGGAAGTAGATACTCAGCAAAGTGATCCATTGGCAGGCAGTCGTCTTCTATAATAGTCTGAAAAAGAATGATATAAAAAAACAGCTGCTTCATTAAACCAATGTTTAATGCTAGACAGGAGGTGATAAATAAAGGCTTAAAGTAGCATTTGGGCTTTTCTTCTTTTTCTAGCTTTGATGTTCTTCTCCTATTTAGCCTCTTCTTTCACATCTTGTCATAAATACAATCAGTCAGTCAGTTAAAAAGAATTCTTCTTTGGAATAATGAAATATGTAACAATTACACTAAATCCTGGCTTGTTTAACTATGTATTTGTAATAGGCCACAAATGCCTGTGATCATATAATCTGCTAAATAAATTATGCTAAACTTAATTACTAAAGAATTAGTTGGATTAATAACTAATTAAATGAGATTGAGAAAATGATCAACATTTACACTAATCCAGAGGAAGCCACAGCGAATTTTTCCCCTTTATGTAAGGAGCAAAGAAACAAGAAGTATATTCTTATTCTTTCATGGCCATTTTCATACATTGCATTTTAAAATGCAAAATAATTCAGTATTGAAAATGGAGGAGTCACAGACAATAGTGATTATGAAGAGACAGAATAATAATTCTTACCTGGCAAATAAAGACAAATGCTTGTCGACCAGACCACTTTGGACATCTGCAGAATCTTTCAATCAGTTCATTCATAAGATCAATCACAAATGTTGGTGTTGGAGCATTGTACAGCTTCTTTACCATTTCACTAACCTAGAAAACATGGTCCATTACGTAAATCAATCGCTAAAATAGTTGGTGTATAAAACTGTTGTGTTCAAGGACTGCGTTTTAACTTATACCAGCTTGTAGGAAATCCATCGAACGGAAGAAACCTTGTCTGCACAAAGGTTGAGGGCAATAGGTCGCAGGTAATCATATATGTCTCTGGGACTATACAGATCAAGAAGCAAAATCAGCTGCCTAAAGGAATAGAAAAAACAAAACAAGTCATAATTATTTTCAAAAATCACAATAAGGATTATATTACAATTAATGAAAGTTAATGCATGGACCTTATGCTAATTTATTATTTATTTGCAACTGTCTTAAAATATAAGAAACCTTTGAGATCACTATTATTCGAACTCCTATGGAGTTTATCATTTATCCATAATGTAATTCTTCAGTACTAAAAACGTTACAGGGGCTATCTCTCAAATCTAATTACTGGGGCAAAAAATTTAGAGTGCTGATCATTAATCTCTGGAGTTGAGCTGATCTCTAGGGAGATAAAACCAGAGAATGATGGTATGATTTCCCAAATACAGTTCATACGGGCAGCAATATGCTTAAAGATATATCCTGAGTTTCTATAAGAATCTACTACTCCTACTCCTGCCATTACTATTACAGTACTACCCTGTTTTCCCAAAATTAGACATCCCCTGATAATAAGCCTAGTCAGGCTTTTGAGGACATGGCAATAACCACTTAGTTCAGGGTTCAAAAAAATATAAGGCAGAGTCTTATTTTCGGAGAAACATGGTGTTATGACTTATACTAATATGTTGTTCCACAATATCAGAGCCATCACAGAAAAATATTGTTGCTTGCTTTCAATTCTTTATTTTATGGAAATGCAAATTCCTTTACTTGAAACACAGAATGAGTTGGTTCTAGTTGCCAATCCTTAAATTGTCTTGTAGCAAACCATATAGGGTCTGATAGGCACTTTCAATTGCATTTGGAAATTTAGTGGTAGGCAAAGCAGGTTTACCCTGAGTGCAAACTGTCACAATTTCCACCTGTCCCCCAAAACAACTAGGTGGGCACAGAGGTAGTCAATACATGGAGAACATGTTCAACAGTATTCTGGTCATCTGAATAGAGTCTGCAGACCAGACCATCGCAGGATGTTATTGCCAGTCATTGCTTCAAGCACCTTCCATGAAGAGTTCAGACTGAGGTGAATCTGAGCAATTCTGTTGACAAAGTTGTGAGCAATAGTGTCAAACTGGCCAGATGGGTGATTTATTTGTGCAGGTTTCCCTAAAAGGGAATTCATTAGCTTAAACAAGGTCAATGGCTGGAAGTCTGCCAATGCAATAAGACACATTTCAACAAAAATAAAAAAGCTGGCCTGCTACCAAGCAGGACACTAGCTTTCAGAATAATTTTCATTTTTCAAGATGCCTTTGGATTCTACTTATGAGTAACTATGGATGGCTCATAGCTATTAATGTATCATCTGCCAAGATAAAAATTTAGGTACTGGTTTTCTATTTTCTCAAAAATTTAACTATGTTCATTTTGAAACAGTATAGTTATGGCTATCTTAATAATAATTAGTTTAAGAAGCATTCTCCAATTTTGTTCTTATTGCAAATTTTCCTAGACTCCTTAAAAGTACAAAACATAATAGATAATATCAATAATGGCAACAAACTAATATCTATTTCCAAGCAATGATGCAATAAGACTTTTCAATTCATTTCCTTCTTGCCTCAGTCCTTACAAGGATCTTGATGATGTTTATTGCCAAGATATTATTGCTAAGGGTAAACAAAATCCTCCTGGATGGGCTGCAACGAAAGCAGGGGATGTCTAAGCAGCACATTGGATGAGTTAAGAAACATCCAATCAAACGCAAGCCATTTCTAACATGAGTCCCTTGGTTTGCATTTTGGCTTAGAATACAGATTATCAAGACAAAAACAGGACTGATCTTGGTTCACATGTTAACCAGCCAGCAACATGTTGCTGAAATATCTAATTATCACAAAAACTTACTCAGCGAGTTCTGCTCGAAAACGCCAGTTCCTGCTATTGTCTGTGACCAAGAATTCCTGAAGTTGGTAAAGATACTCCCGCCTTTTATCAGGATGAAGAAGCTGGAATAAATCATTAGGAAAGACTTTAAGAATCACATAGAAAATAATAATTGCTAAGAGAAATCAGAGTAAAATCACTGTACAAAAAGTGAAGTTGTCTTAAAAGGCACTTTTGTTGTAAGGCAGAAATATGCAATATAAAATTACATCAGAAATTAAATTACAAATACAATAATTTCATAAATGAATTTGACAAGTTAAAACACTGAGAAATACAGGAAAGAAGGAAAAATCCCAACTTATTTTTGAATATATATAAAAGAAGACTGTACCTTCAGAAAATCATGTAGGTGCTTAAGCACACCAATCCTAACTTCATCGAGATCTTTTAAGAAGCCATTAAAGACTGGAACCAGATCACCTGCAGTGAGCTGATCTCCAAGAATGACTGCAAGTTCATGTATGGAGAAAGCTAACGTTCTTCGAACTTTCCACTGAAAGGGCCCAAGCAGTTATCAATTATACAAAATGACTCCAGTTAATTTCATTGCAAGTACAATATTAAAGCAAAAGAAGGAAAGATATGTTTGAATTTTATCAGAAGAAAATTAGAAAAAACAAGTGGCAAATAGGAGAAACATTTTCAGGAGAAAACAAATTATGCTCATTTATCTTTTTCCTGATTTCTTTAAAAAAATATTTTGCACTCTTGCCAACCCAGGAACATTAAACAAAGCATTTTTTACCAGAAGCCCTCATTTTTAGCAGATTAGATGCCTGATATGTAACTTAGCCTCCCCATACTTCAAAGCAAAATATAGAACTGGTTGTAAAATCTTTTTTTTTGCCTGAAATTTTGCACTAAAACAATTCCTCTTTTGCTAATAATGTTAAGATTATTTATTTAGAAATATTAGAGCAGTTTTGTAACAATTACTGAGCAGGAACTTAAATATTTTTCTAATTCTTGCTCCCCCCTTTATCAGATAACCATATTTATTTCTTAAACAACAATTAATCAGGAAAATGATATTTTATAGAAATTATCTCAACAAATTGCAGTGTAACTATATTGTAGAGTGAAATAAAATTACATTAGTTATTTGGCTATCTAAAACAGAGAGCAACAATCTACAAATTAACTTTCTCACTTTTCCTAAAACACTTTTCTCATGAAAAAATCCAAGAAGCACAAGAAATAAACCAACATTTGTTTTGTTATTACTTCAACGAAACAAATTAATCTTAAAATAGAACAACAAATTTCTATACCATCCAAGTACAATGTGGATTTTCCATTACCTGCATATCAGAAGCGAGAGTCTCATAGGTGTCTTTCAGGCAGTGCCAGTTCTGCCTACCAAGGGTAAGTGCCACCCCTGGGATGCTATAGGCACAGTGCTTGGCAATCTCGGTATCAACAGTCTGAGCTCGAGAGGGATCAGTCATGGATAAATACTGGTCTAGCAAGGCTTGAGGTACAACATCCTAAAACAGAAAAACTGAATTTAGAGGTCACCTGAAAGAGGTAAATCCCTCTGGAAAACGGGAAAAGGAGAATGCATGGCTGTATCTTAATGCATGGGTGCAAAACATGTCAGAAATTTATGGCTGCATACCCAAATGAAATTATGAGTAAGCAAATCCAACAGAACTAAAGTATCCTGTCTAAGATGATCTGTTTGGATTAAATTCTCATACCATTAATTATTTCTCTCCAACCTTCTATTTGAAGTCGCCCAGTCTATTTTAAACACCTGGTTTCTGATTTTATGCTAAAAATGTGAATATTTAGGATTATATTCAATGAGAATGCCATGTCTAATTATAAAAAACACATATTAAAAATATGAATAACTGAAACACTCATCCAAATTTGTTAATATCTACTTCACACTGGTGTCTCAAGATTAAAAAGCAGCATCTTAGAAATGAACAAAGGTACAGGATTTGAGACAAAAAGATGAAAAAAGGCTACATGTATGCTGCTCCCATTCTGCTTAAATATATTTAAAGAAAAACAGATTCGTCAAAGTGTCATACTGTAGCTGCCAAAGTTAAGAGTATGTAACTTCCTTCTAAATCATGAGGTTGTCAAAAAGCCAAGAGGGAAACAAACTATTTTTCCATCTCAGTTTGAGTTACGAGGGAACAGTAAAGATTAAAATTGGGAAATAAAAACTGATGATTGTAAGAACAGGATTAGAGCAATCATGTATTTGTTTTCCCCAAGTGAAAATAAAACAAGGAGAAACAGAAATACAGCTTGACCTTGCATGTTCATTTTTTATTCTCGGAGGGCTCACACACAGAGAAGGAACATTCAAATTCCAATACTGTGTTAATGCTCACTAACAGGAGAATAAAAATTAGAGCTGAAAAATACCTATAAATATCTATATACCACTAAAACTGTTCTGTATGTCATCTTTAATATACAAAAATAGTATCATAGAGCAACAGTTTTTGAATCAAGAATCCTCAAATGGCTAATTTACAGAATGCATCCATAACCCAGGACTCCCATGGGACTGAAATTTGGTGAATTTATGATTGTTTCAATATTGTCACATTGCTATGCCACCACCTGGAGGTTCAGTAGATTGGTCGTACTCTACCCCTCTGGAGGCTGCATAGACTGGTTCCACCACTGGCTGCTGGAGGGTGGTCAGCTGCAGTTAAGTCACTAGGGAATCAGAAGCTGTTCCTATTCCTAGTGCTTTTTTGCCCTTAGACATTTGTTTTTTTCTTTAGATAGGAAAATATCTTTAAAATAATGACCCAACAGGTTAAGGGTTATGTAGACTAGAGATTAATCATATGTAGATTTAGCTTCTGTGAAGGTGACCTGAGAGAAACCTTTAAAATATACCTGAATTTTAGATTTTTTTTCTTCGTCAGGGCTGAAACAACTATTAGTATTCAAGTCTGAGTCACCGTGAATATAACGAAGAGTGGATTCTACAATGTCCTGAAGGTATGGGAAAAAAAGAACATTTTTTTAGGTGTACAGCAACATCCTAGGCGTATTTACATAGTACAGGATCACTATATAAAATGTGCTATACTGGGTGTCAGACCTGCCCCTGTTCAAAATCCAGGAAAGACAGACCTCGACTCCATTCATAATTCATAAATTATGTTTTGTTTTCTTTACCTCAACAGCATCATTGATTAAAGGCACTGTGCCAGTCTGGATGAATGGACAGTTTAGTTGGTCTTTGATGCATGCTTCGTTTTGACAGTTTGAGAACTTGCCCATGCTTGCTGCAGGGTCCTCTTGAGGATCTAGACTGGAAGCTCGGAGAGCAGCAGAGAGTACCTCCACTTGGGCTGTGCAGAAAGAAGAAATACTGTGATATATCAAGAAAGGTTCTGTACACAGCAATAATACACACAGATTAGCAATTCACTTCCCACATACATTCTGAAGATACAGGTAGGGAAAGGGCAAACAGAGATCTCCATTGGTAACTTTGGGCAGATTCATTCATATCTGCTGATACAGTTCTACAGAGGAATTATTGAGTCTGTCATCTGTACCTGCAACCCAACTAGACAGATACAGACTTCAGAGGATATTTAGAACGGCTGAAAAAACAATGGCTACCAACCTGCCTTCCATTGAGGACCTGTATACTGCATGAGTCAAAAAGAGGGCTGCAACAAGACAAATTCTTTGTGTATCCAATCACACTTGGTCAATATTTTTTATTATTCTATTCTCCAGAGTTTTCTCTGACCTCTGTGAAACCAAGCTAATTCATATACCAAAAAAATCATAAATGCAACCTAATTTCCAATCAGTGGATTTAGTCAAGAATCAAGTTTGAAAACTGTTAAGAACCAATGAGTAGGATCCTCAACATTTTTAAAAAATACAAAACAAAGAAAAAGTGGAGTCCAACATTACTTTTTCTGGCTTTCTAAATCTTTTATGGTTAAAAGTCTAACTTCAAAATTAGTATACAGCAATCATCTTACCACATATCTGACTCAAAGATAAAGCATGTTATTATACATATATGTAAATTCCACTTCAAGAATATGAAAATTATTGGAGAGGCTACATAATATAGTAGCTGTTTAATGATGCAAACCAAAAGATCAAACTACAGGCACTACAGGTTCTCAGAGCCTAATTTAATTGTACTAGTAGTTGTTAAATTCATTTCAGATGAAAGCAGCACAAGGAATAAGCTATTAATTCTGCCTATTTACCTGAGAAAAAGGACACCTAACTGATGATCTCAGCCTAGCTTTCAATTTCTTTTGAAAAGAAATATACAGCTAGAATTTCTTATGAATCAGGAATTAATTGCTGTTTAAAGGCTAGACTAAGGAAAGAAGGAAACCTTAGACAGAGGTGGTAAAATATAAATGTAGTTGTAACCACTATCAAGAAGACCAAAAACTGGTTTTTATAACTATGCTTTTTCCTTTTCCTTCCTTCTTTCCTTCCCTACCTCCGTCCCCTATTTTTCTTTGTACTTTGTTCTCTTACTACTTTCCTTTCCTTATTTTTCTTTCAAAATTTGTATACTATTCATTCTTTTAAACATTTTTAAATAAAAATTATATGAACAAAAAAGTAATTAATTGCTGTTTTTCCTGGACTTTGTTCAGCAACGGGATAAGTTATGCAGTCTTAACAGCTAAAAATATATTATTCCCCACAAATAAACAATATAAACAGTTAAAGAGAACATTGGACACTTAATGGTTTCCCCAAATATTACTTTATCAATTTTATAAAAGGAACCTTCAGGCAGTCAGAAGTATTATTATACTCCACAGAATTAATGAAATAGAAAGCAGAGGAGGTTTGCTGAAAGTTGCCTTTTTGTGTGAGAAAATATAAGCATTACTTCCACTTTGTGGATATCTCGTTTAGTGATTGCACATTATAACGGTTATTTGCTCAATACTCTGCAAAAAACCTAGCCTTTTAGTATAAACTGCACTGGAGGGACAATTTCAATGCTTAATTTCCACCTTAAAAATAAAATGATTCTACTATTCTAGCATCATATTTTAAAGGCACATTCATATCAAATGGGAGAAATTGCTTTTATTATTTCTAGATTTCTAACGTTATTCTCATGTTTGATGTTTGGACTAACTTTGTTAACTTATAACTTTATTAATTATACTGATTTTGGCTTCTGATTAGTATTATCAAGTTTTACCCCAATTTATCTTGCATTAAATCCCATCTTCAGTTTTCAGGTTTGACTAAACTGTTGATTCCTGAATGACAGTATTTATCTAGCAATTGCCTTTGGATGGGTCTCAGTTTTACCCTTATGTGACCTACTTTGTGCTCACATCTTCTGTAGCTATCCTTTCTTTGTATTCCTGCCATATAAAATGTGGGCGATATTGGCAAAATCATGCTAGCTTCATAACAGCATAAGCAATTTAAGTATTGTACCAAGGTAAAAGAAAAGCAATTTGGACAATAATTAGTAAAACTAATTAATAATGGAAACTTTTGGACCCAAACAAACACAAGAGATAATATAAGACAGGCCAAAAGACAATTTGTTCAACCTATTTTTCCTATTGTATTAAGTCTCTCTAACCCTCTCTTTTATTACTTTATTTCATTAATTTTATTACTATTTAAGAGTTTTGTCATGTCTTTTTTTCCTCATATTGCTAAAATATTGCAATTCAACATCCTTCCTTCTTAAATTAGCAATTTCCTGCTTTCCCAAACTGTGTTTACTTCCTTTTTCTCTGCTTCCTTGCTACTGCTCCACAGAGACAGTTGGTAGATTTTGACACAACTAAAGCATTATTTAAAACTTTTATGAAAGTTACCAAAGGTAAAAATTATGCATTAAATAACATATTTCAGATGTTTCCTATCATAATCCTAAAACATTAATAATTTAAATATTTTTATTTATGAGTTTAAAAAAATAGCAGGGAAATCAGTTATTTCTTATATATCTATTTTCCTTTATTTTCCTTATTTTTTCCTTTCTTATTTTTTCTTTGCACTTATATTTTATTGTTATATTCTTAGTTTTAGTTTTTTATCTTTCTATTTGTAAACCTTAATTGACATTATAAAAAATCTAATTCAAAGTTCAACGTATGCAATACAAGATGCTATTACCTTTAACATCTGGATCATCCATATGAGGCTCCAAATTTTCTATCATTTCTTCCAATTCCTTTCTTGTAGCCATTATGTTTGAAGATGCACATGCCATAACCTCCTGTTGTCCTTTCTGATTTGATAAATCATCCTTTTCTGCATTTCCCTCAAGTTCTAAATCAATATTTATCTTAGGAAGTGGAGTCCTCCAGAAATGGAATGAATTATACAATTCTTGCTCCACAAGTGAGTTTTCCTGTGAATGCAATGCAGGCTCTGGTAGCACTGCTAACGTACAATGATCAAAACTGGGTTCATTCTCATCTGAAGGTTCTTTGTGTGGTTCTAAAGACAAAGTACTATGTAGCAATGCTTCATCCTGGATATGAACCAAGTTACTTTCTGCTGTGTCATTTTCAGAGGTGGCTTCAAAATCACATTCTTCAGTGTCTAAAGACAATTCGGTCTGGCTCTGTACATCGTGTGTGGATACATCTTCTGAATCCTTATTGTTTTCATTGCTGGATGAAAATAGATGTCAATATTAGCTCATCTAGTATAAGAGCCAAGGTGGCGCAGTGGTTAAAGTGCAGTACTGCAGGCTACTTCTACTGACTGCTGACTGCCTGCCTGCAATTTGGCAGTTCAAATCTCACCAGACTCAAGGTTGACTCAGCCTTCTATCCTTCCGAGGTAGGTAAAATGAGGACCCAAATTGTTGGGGGCAATATGCTGACTTGATAAACTGCTTAGAGAGGGCTGTTAAGCGCTGTAAGCCAGTATAAAAGTCTAAGTGCTATTGCTAATACATACATACACACACACACAAATTTCACTAGAATACAGTTGGACAAACAGCAACTTGTGAGTAAGAAAGAGGAAATGGAAATGACGATCTGTAGGATGCCTGAACAGGAATAATAAAAACAAACAAACAAAAAGTGGTAAAAACCAGACCCAAGTACAAAGAACAGTAGGCAAACTGTAGTACACAGGAAACTGATCTCAACTTCTGGCATATTTCCTTTAAAAATTACTCACTCTGATCTGTATAGCAACACATAAGCTCACTGACTCATTCACAGATGGAAGCCTCAAAACCATTAAAGATTTTCTATAACAAACAGAAATTTGGCACAAACAATGAATCATCTTTCAAAATATTAGGAAAAAATTGGAACATGTTTTATCATAATCTTTCAGAATGTGAGAGATTCACTTCTAAGGAAAGATGAACAAATATGGAAATGTGTGAACATTTTATTTCAACATTATTTTCATTGAATTTTATTATCCATACCTGTGTTCTTTTATAAAATTCTGACTGTCAGTGTTCTTACATTCTTCTTCTCTAAAAAATTGACCACTGCTGGATGGATTTGCAAATGTTGATATAAAAGGCCCCAGGGATTGAAAGGCAGCTTGGCGAACCTGGAGGAACATATTCGAGAGAAAACTGTAGCTATTTTATTGTGCATGATTAGGGAGGTGATAAGCTCACAAAAATATGTAGCAAGGAATGTTTACATTTGGAAATGTTCAGGTCTAAAAATCAGATACGGCAATATGCTACTTGAACTTTGCTACTTTGATTACATTTATTTTGATAAGGTTTCTTATGGATCAAATTTTATTTCATGAAATAATTTTAATCTCTATGGTGATTAGTACTAAAAAGCAGTAAAACTACCTAGAAATCCAGTTATTTTAGAATTTCAAAGGTGTTTACTGTAAAACGAAAGCATGGATGGTATCAGTAGTAATCTCAGATATCACATATATGCAGAATTAGGCAGGGATGTTATGAGCAGGAGAAAAACCGACAGAAAGCAACTTACTGAAAAGATTTGCAACTTTCCCTACCAGCTTCTCCATTGACTTTGCTTGTGGGAAGATGGGAGGAAAACTTGCAAAAGATTGCAAGTCATATGACCATGGTGGTACTGCATGGGGATGGTGTAGTTCCAATGGTAGAATTTCAACAACCAGTCATGTATCCCATTTTTTCAGTACTGCCATTAATATGAACAGTCACTGAACAAATGGACTGTCTGTACTAGCCGCAGAATTGAAAAATCTCACCCTGTATTAAATATATTCCCAGCCTTCACAATCATAATCTATTTGGACAGATATAATCAACGGGTTACATTCAGATAGGAGATCTGTGAATAGATGTTTCTTTGAATTTGCACCAGGATTCAGTGAAGTTTTCAGGAGGAAAACACAACTTTTTTTTCCATTTTTTTGCACAACTCCTAGCAACATCTTTTTCATACTATTCCAAATAGTATGCCTTTAACTCTGAGAAAATGTCTCAAATAGCACAGTGGAATTAAGCAAAGAAACATTCTCCAAACCCTTCTCCTAATCTACATTTTAAACATACCAACTTGTCTACAATGCAAACCACTGGTCCCAAAAAAGTAGAGGATAGATGATTGAATACTTTTTCTTTATACATGACTCTCCCTCATGTTAACTATACTTTCAATCATATGGTTTGTTCTCAGAATAAGTGGATAAACAAAGAAATTAAGAGTTTAAAGAAATAGAAGGTAAATTTAATAACTGAACTTGCCCATCGTGAAGGGTCACTGATAAGATTAATAAAAAGTGTTGACAATTTTGTTCGACGGACTTCCTGTGATGTGGCACATGAAACAGCCATAAAGCATTCAGCACAAGCCTTCCGCACACCCCACACATTATCTGAACAAAGCTGGAAAAATCTAGGTAACTGGAAAATATAAAATATGATATGAAATACAAATAATTTAATTTGGGTCTTCTTCCACTCCTTATGGACTTCAAAACATTTAAAGGAAACTTTCTAATGTAGGATCTGGGTAAGATTATAAAAGTATGGACTGAGGCTTTATTTACTATTTCTGGAATTATTCTACTTTACACTCGTTAACAATGGCCAATATTACCTTTGGAAACATAAAATAGAATAATTCTACCTTTTCACAAGTAGAATAATTTCAGAAGGAATTTTTTTTACAGTAGCAAATTAGTGAAAGCAGGGATTATAGGAATACATTCAAAGACAAAAGTAATCAAATAATTCAATAAAATCACATTATCACAATAAAATTTGCAGTATGTGAAAAATGTGCTTGAAACTTATAGAAATGAAAAAAACCATAACATTTTTATTCAAGCTCCAATATAATTATTTAAATTCCCATATTGAAATTTAGTACAATTTTGTAATTAAAAATTAAATAAAGACAGAACTTTGACATATGAAACTCACCAGCATTTCTTCAGTGGCTTGCTGTCCGACTACACTACAAATATCTCCAAAATTGGCTGCGCACACCTGGACAAAAATAAGTATTTTAATTAGAATTGGCAATGAATGAACCAAGGAAATTAATAGTTATGGGATTCGAAGATAATTCATGAAAGCAGGAGCATAGTTCAATTGTTTTTTAAAGTAGTACTTTTAGTACTTTTACTATTTAGGGCAGCAAATATTTTATTTGATGAAAAATTATCGACTGCAGTTCTCATCTCTCTCTCTCTCATGCTTCAGGAACTCCAATTTACCATTCATAGGTGCTCAATGGGATGGTCTCAAAGTAAATTGTTTTCCACATTCTGCTAACTACCATATTCGGGATAATATTCCTCACAGTAAACAATAATAGATAATAATAGATAATAATAATAATAGTTGGAAGGGACCTTGGAGGTCATCTAGTCCAACCCCCTGCCCAGGCAGGAAAACCTACACCTCTTTAGATAAA
>JANHFP010000928.1:58023-76609 GCA_032468135.1 Calamaria suluensis | reverse complement strand
TTTAATATTTATGGCTGTACACCGCCCCGAGTCCGCGAGGAGAGGGGCGGTATATAAATTTAATAAATTATTATTATATAAACAGTTCAGAGAAATATAGATTTGATACTAGATGTCTGATTTTGGTTCAAGGATATGTGAGCAATGTCTCACAATAAATTCCAATCCCCTTATCCGATGTTATAAGAACCAATAATGGATATGATGGGAACTGCCCATCACTGTTATATGTAAATCACATAAATTATGCCCATAAGTTATACTCATGCAAACAAAGTATCCCCAATTAAAAATTACACTATGCTGTTTGTTCTTAAATCCAAATAAATGAAGGTCAGTAAAAATATAAAGGCTGTGTGGCTAGAAATATCAAGAAAGAAAAATGTCAAAAATGAAAAGTGAATATGACCTCAGAGCTGAGCTTATAAAATAGGGAGGAGGAAAATAATGTTATAATTAAAATATTATGATTTTTTCTCTGTTATTCTGTTTAAAGTGGCAAGTTATTGTATTGGGACAATTTTCCTGTCTGGCTGCTATGATAAATTGGTACAGAACTTTGTTGGCAAGTCATCTAGATTCACCAACATATGGGCAGTTTATTATGGTGACTGGGGCAATATTTTGACGTTATCAAAATATTATGATGTTATGTTATGATGAAGTGGACAAGTTCTCCTCAGTCAATTGTGTGTTTGTTTTTTGTCCCTCGTGACTCCTTTGGAGGCTTGGAGCGAGCATGACATCTGAGAGAAAATCAATATCCTGCTTCAAATTGCTTCAGCAATCTTGAAAAAGACTTGAAAGAATTTGCCTATTTCTTAAGAGACTTCCATGAATTTGTAAGTATTTTACAACTATCATTTTGACTCTAGCCTCCCCTCCCTTACTAAAGGAGATTATTGATTACAGATAACTGAGACTTTGGTCGGTGTACAAATATAGAGGAATGCATTATCCCAACTCTTTCCTGGCACAATTTAGATCTGGGCATGGGATGCTTTAACATTTACATGAAACTGATAGGCAAGGCGGCCTGGAAGTAATGTGCTTTATACAGGGCTGCCTTTGGAAGCTTTTACTTGTCCAGAATGCAGTGTCCTTGTTACTAGACAATACCTGCAACATAAGCATATTAAACCTGTGGCTTTGTGTTCTGCATTGGGTCCCTATTCATTTCCGAGTGCAATACAAAGAACTGTTTTTCATCTTTAAGATCTACATGGCTTGATGTGGTGTACTGGCATAAACATCTTCCCTCCTAATTTCAACATACCCAATTTAGATATCCCAGGAAAAATACTTCTGACCCCCTTACTTTTGTGAAGAAGGAGAGGGGAGACTCAGAGATGTGCTTTTCCTATGGAAGTGCTTCTCTCAACATCTGACCTGCCCCTACTTCTCCCTGACTTTGGGAAAATGAGCTAACACCATGAGATTGACTGATCCCTATATGATAATCTAAATTGGATTGCTTTTCTATTTTTTTAGATATTTAACTGTATTATTGAAATGCTACATAAACTTAAAAGCTTTTAAATTTTGATAAAGTACTGTATAAACCTAAATAACAAATATTGAAAGCCTGTGTCTTTTTCTGAGACTATAGAGCAGTTTTGGTCCAAGCCAGCTTTTTGCCCCTGAATCAAAAGTGATGTATGGCTGTACTGTGTAAAAGGGTTAAAAAACTGTCACACAATATTTATTCAATCAATGAAAACACCTCTGTTGCTGTAATATATATTCAGATAATCAGTCAAACACCAATTCCTGGAACATCATTTTCTTACTTACTGCCACTGCCTCTGTCTTCACATCATCATTGCTATCTGGAGCAGTCAGTTCTACTAAAACGGGACATACTTTGGTCTCCACATCGTATCGTTCAATAAGTTCTTGTTCCAACAGAACAAGTAATGCTGCTTGACTTGTTTTTCTCACCTATGTAAAAAGCAGGAAAACGACAATCCCATTTGTCTCAATCTCTGCAAAATTTCCACTGCTAAGCAAGACAGTTAAGAAAGTTTTGTCCCATTTTACGACCTTTCTTACCATAGTTGTTGAGTGAATCTAGCTTCCACAGTGACTTTGCTTATTAAAAGTTTGCAAAAATTGATCACATGATGTTGGGACACTACAACTGTCATATATACATGCCAGTTGCCAAGTGTCTGAATTATTTTCATGTGACTGTATCAATGCTGCAATGGTTGTAAGTGTGAAAAACGGTCATCAATTTTTTTTGGGTGTTGTCATAACTTCAAACATTCACTAAACAAATGGCTGTAGGTCAAAGACTATCTGTATATAATATTCCATAATATATTTCTTCCCCCCCAAGTTTTTTATGATTATTATTTACAAACATATCAATGAGTGAACAGTGTGGCACCTGAATGTCATACATTCTAATACGAATAAAACTAGTAGAATTAATCAGTTATTACATTCAATCAACATATATTTCTATTAATACATATTTATGTTAAGCTGCAGTCTGTCATTATCCAATTATTCCTTGTTTTCTTGTTACTGCTTTCATTTTATTATATAAAAGTGTATTTACAGTAATATTCCTTTTATTTATATCTTATTCTAACCTTTAATCATGTCACCTTTTATTAAAAAAAGTTTTCTTTCTATCCTACCTAACTTCTAGTCATGTCATCTACCTAAAAAAACAAAAGCGACGGAAAAAGAAAAGCAAATCAGATAACAAAAAGGAGAAATCTTCTATCCATTGTCTCTTGCCCGCTTCAATACTTTAATTGCTATGCTTTTTTTTGACTTGCCTCCCATATTCCTCTTTTGGACCTTTATCTCTGTCGGCATTTACTTCTTAGCTGTTCAATCTAGATATTTTTCCCACCTCTACCCTCTTCCACTGCCTGGCTTCCAAAATTTCTACCCAGACCCCTATCTCCCTTTCTAGAGTACCTTCCTTTGCATCCAATTCCCTTTTCAACTTTCTTAATGTGTTTTCCTCCTCATTTAATTCATCAGTCACTGTTATTTTCATTGTTATCTCCTCCTTGTTGTCTTCTTTTATTCTCTGGTTCTTCAGCTCAATCTTTTCCTCCATTGCTTCTGTTTACTCCTCCTTTTCCTGGGCGTCTTGGTCTTTACTCATCATCCCTCGTATAGTATTTCCATTTTTTTCTGTAATCTCCTTAAATTCTTTCTTCACTTTGTGTTTTGAAAAAATAACGCCATCTCCTTCAAAGTTCCACTCATTTCTTCCTTATAAAACATCTTATTTTGTTTTGAACAATTCAACTTTTGTCCACCAGTCCAAGAACTATTCATTCAGTGCTTAAGTTGCCCTTCAAAGAGTGCACTAAACACAGGTCTTTATATCCCATAGGTATACAATGTTCCATTTAAATAGTCCCAGAGTTTATCAAAAGCCTCTTTGAGTACCCTTTACAGGTTCAATCTTCTAGCATAACATTTAGGGCTCCCTTTAATTAAATAGCTTATTTTTGCATTTGAATCTCCAGTAGTCATGGGGTAGTTAGGGATAATTCAGTAAAGATTTTCACATTTTCACAGTCCTTCATATAGGTATTTCCAGACTTGTATTTTTTCCTTTCTTCAGCAGGTGGCACTCTCAACTTAAATTTCAATATTGCCAATAGTCAATCATCATTTTAGTTATAAATCCATTATAAAAGAATAAGTTTTGTAAGTGAATGACTCCAGCATTTTAAAATGCTTTCCCAGTATGTCTTCCCAGTTTAAGAGTCCAATACTCTGTATATTTCAAAATTTATTATTTTTCTCTCTTGCACCTTTCACTTCCAATCTGGTATTTTCTCAGAATGCTCAGACACTGCTTTAACAAATAATTCTGAGCAAATAAGTTCTAAATTATTCCTTGGGGTTAAATTTAAGGCAAAAAGGAATCTCTCCCCCAGTTCCAGTCACTGTTCACCTACTTCGTTCCAGCACCAGTCTTAGTTGTTCTTCAGTTGTCCCAGCTTTGTGGCAGCCATCTTTAGGCTGTCTCTTCTCTTCGCTGTGGCTGAGAGGGAAAAAGAACCCCGGGTCAGACAGGAGAGCTGTGACTCTCCGTGACTTCACAGGGTGCCCCTCTTGCACTTCACCGCCCATACAAGGCAGCTTTGGCTCCTCATGGAGCCCACAAACAGGGAGCATTCAGCACAGGGAACACAGGGACCCGTTCCCTGTGTCTGATATTGCTGCAATGTCAACCGGAAGTTTTTGGATTCTGCAATATATTTCTGAGCAATAGACATCTGTGTGATAAATATTCTAATAACTGGCCTTAACTGTATTGCTACAATGATGAAATATTTGTTAAGCATTACAAAGCATTAATGGGAGTTGAATCTCAAATAACCTTTTCACATAGTTTTTTAGCAGTTTCACTCTGCTATGGAATCCAAGTGGTTCTGAATTCTTATCTGGAAATATTAATTTCCATTCTTCAAATATGTAGGTTTATACACAAACTTTTGATGGGCCAAACTGCACAAAAATGGATACAACTCTGGATTCAAAACTCAAGAGTACAGTAGCAGCAGAGCATTTTAATCTCCCAGAACATTGCACTACAATGTTTCAAAGTTGTTGTTTTGGAACAAAAATATTTTACCAATGCAGAAAGGGAAAAAATTGCTGAACTCTACCTCAACACATCAAACATTTTCAGGCCATCCCAGAAGATCTCAACAAGAGGAAGGGATTTTTCACATCTCACACATATAAGTCTCACATATAACATGCACTGTATAACCACCCTTGATTTCTCTTTTCCCCTTTCCCTATTCTTCTAAATCCTACATTCCTTAGACATTTCATGTGCCTGATGAAATGAGTCGTAGTTCATGAAAGTTTATGTCTTTTAGCAATATTTGCTAGTCAGAAAAGCTGCTACCAGGATCCTTCTGATCTTCAAAACAGAAAAAATGAAGACTACAAAAGTACTCAAAATAACAAGATAATACACTAACAAAACCTTTCCTAATTAGGAATTAATTTTATAAAGCTATGTTAGCTCCTATGTAAAGATAAAGCCAACATTAATCTTCCAGAACATGCTACAGAAATTATTAGCTATCTAAGGGTTGCATGGAACAGCAGAGTTGCTATGCTAGCAATTTGTAGGTTATGAATTTATGTCTCATTTTCTCTTACATTTTGAATAGTCATGTTTCCTCTATGCTACTCACATACTGTAAATATATACATCCCCCTTTGCTCCCCAGTTTTTCACCTCTCAAGATTTCCTATTCTTTTAGAAGAAAAACTTTGCTCCTTCTTGTGTTACTCATGTTTTTCTCTTTCTTTCTAAAATAAAATTCTGGACCATACTCCTTCATTCTCTGAATAATTTAGGGGTAGGCTCAGCATCCCCCCCTTTTTTTTAATCTGGTGTCACAAATTCAGAAGCATGTACATATTCCACACAAACCTTACATTGTCCACATACGCCCAAATATAAAATGTAAATATAAAATGTCCAATGTAGCAGCCAAAAGTTTTCTTTGCCTGAGTCCTCGCTTTCTTTCTGCAGCCTCAGATACAGAAAGGATAAAGTGATATCATCAGAAGGACACAGCTGCAACATTTAACTCTTTGGGAAGAACTGCTTCCCAAATTGTTATGACATATAACAATTAATACACTTATTTTGCTTTTAAAAGCCCTAGCAATACTGGTACTTTGTCACTGAGTTTTGAAAATTTATCCTTAATAAAAATAGCTTGGGTAGTAGGAATTGTAATTTTAAAAATCTAGGTCTTACTTTTTTGAAATAAAAAAAGAATCTGTAAAAATGTACACAGCATACAAAGAATTGCAAATTCTGGTTGAAACAATGAAATAGCAGTTGAAAATAATGGACTGTTGAGTTAATATATCAATGAGAAATTTAATTAACTCAGTAGCTAAGTCATTTTTCACCTGATTTGTCTTTAAGTAATCCCTTACCTAGTAAAATCCCTTACCTTTCAAAGTATGAACTTTTCAGATAAGGTAAGGCAAGATAAGGTAGGGTAAGGACGTACCAAGTTTACACTTTAAAAAACTACCAAAAAAATGAAACTAGGTATGATGCAAAGGACATCATACAAATTATTTAATTCCAAACAGGTAAAACATTTAAATGGTTTCAACAAGTTTAAAGTAATCTTACCTGATTATTCTGGTCTGCTAGATACCTCACCACAATGGGCAATAAATATTTGGAAAAGGCATAAGGGATTGACGGCCTGTTTTCTTGACAAAACATAGCAATATGAGGCACCTGTTCCATTAACTCAGCTCTTACT
Organism: Calamaria suluensis; assembly: GCA_032468135.1. Lineage (NCBI taxonomy): Eukaryota > Metazoa > Chordata > Lepidosauria > Squamata > Calamariidae > Calamaria > Calamaria suluensis. The sequence continues at coordinate 70,313 of JANHFP010000928.1, read as the reverse complement.
GTTGGCTCTATCAATAAAAGCACAAAGAAGGAAATCATATCATGTGTCAGTTGCATGTTTATGTTCATTTGAACGTGAATTACTATTACTTACAGTACACTGAAATGTAAGCCCAACATGTTTGGCCTGCAGAATGCTTCTGGAAGTGTATATGTGTGAGGGTGTTAAAGGAGGTCAAAAAATGGGCAGAAACAGCCCATTTTCGGCCACAAAATCACCAGTTTTTGCCTATTTTGTGCAGAACTGAGTTTTCTGAAGTGGACCACTAGACTCCTAAAAACCTGAAAAAATGATCTAGTAAAAAGAAAAGGCAACCAAAAGAGCAACATGCAAACAAAAGCAAATAAAACACCCCCAGGAGGAAAACAAATTAAAGTTTAATTTGTGTGCATTGTTCAATGGACTATTATAATGGACCACTCCCACCTAGTCACAAGACCTAGCCATGCCCACCCAGCTGATCTGGTCCCCCCAAAAGTCTGAGGGATTGTGAATTGGCCCCCTGTTTAAAAACTTTGAGGACCCCTGGTCTATTGGTTGTTTCCAATATGTTTTGGGAGTACCATATCTACTGTTAGCCTTTTCATAACTTGCATTAGCTTTGCTGTAGTGAGTTAAGCAGTCAGGCATTTTTTGATAAACTTCCCTGTCCATCTATTTTGTTGGAAGATATTGTACAGGCAGTCTGTTTCCTTTTTCTGGTATTCTGAGTTATTACAGTGCATTTGTACTCATCTGAATAATGATCTTACACAGCTCCTGTTGTGAGAGTTTGGGTTGTTATTTTGGTAAAGGAGCACTTGGTTAATGTGGGATGTTTGTCAACAGACTTGGGTCTCCTCTCTTTAGAGGATATCCAGGAAGGATAGTATTTCTCTCAGGACTCATAGCAGAGACTATAACACAATGTCTAGAAAAAATAGCACTCCCACACATGCAATCCAAAGGATGGATCTGATATACAGACAATACCTTTGTCATAACAAAAAAGGAACTGATAACATATTTTCATAAAACTCTTTCTTGCATGCAACTTTCTTCTTCAAAAGCTCTTTTCTACTAGAAGACGTTAGCTATTATTTCTGTAGAAAATCAACCACTTCAAGAACTGAACTCCTCATTCCCAAATACATGAATATCCCATATGGATTCCTTCTAATTTAATGTCCAATTATTATTTTTCATAATAGCTAACAATATTCTGAATTTGATTTTATTTGAGCATTTCTATCCTACATTTAACCAGAAAGGCTCTTAAAAAGATTTCAATTCCCTGCATGGCTTCCTGATCAACTAGACAATTTCGTCCTTTCTCACTTTTATTTTTTTATTTTTATTACTTTCTGAATTTCCAGAATTTCCAAGTCCTTTCTCTTATCATAGTCTCCTATAAAATTGTTCATATTACATACCTGAATCATCTGCTAGCCTGCTGACTCTTTCCAATACAGCAATACAATCTTTCTCATCATCGCTCACTTCTTTCAAAGTATCCAACAAACTTCGAGCCACCATTTGCCTATAACATGAAAAAAGCTTATTATAATTTTACTGCATATTATTACATTGCAAGAACTTTAATCCATTTTTTAAAAAAAAAACATTTATAGATTGCCAGCTATTATCAGCTGTGGGTGATCTGCAATCTCACTTTTATCCTGGCCTTCTTTGTAAAATTCAAAAGAATAGAATAGAATAGAATAGAATAGAATAGAATAGCAGAGTTGGAAGAGACCTTGGAGGCCTTCTAGTCCAACTCCTTTCCTAGGCAGGAAACCTAACACCACACATTTCCTATTCTGTTTAGGCCTTCAAAACAAATATCAATTTAAGCAGTTAGTATAATAATCTTGTTTCCCTAATGCAGCACTATTGTACTGATACAAACATTCCATATAAATGTATAGAACTGCAACTGAGAATTCATTAAATAATTAATATTTTTATCATACATATATTTCAGTATCCTAGATTTATCTTTGTAAATAGCTATGAACATTGCAGTTCCCCTTTTTAACAATATTTTAAAAAGTACTTGATCTACGATTGAGTTTTTCTGTGGTCATAGTAAGAGATTCTTACTATTATAATTTTATATAAAAAATCATAAAATCCTTATAAAAAGTATAAAGGTATAGATTTGGGTATACATTTAATTTCAAAATGATATATTATTTTCTCTTTTTCTGTCTCTCTCATACATATACATTACTCACACATACATACAAAATGGCACAATAAAATATTTACTTTATTTCTTAGGCTATATATCATACCTATTAAAAATATTCTCGCTTGCAGCGTACTTGTCCAATCTTCCCAAAGGCGTCAACATTTCATCTTGTGAAACAAAGTCCAGGGCTGAAGATACAATAATCGCATCAGATTCTGGGATGTAGTCATCCACACCAACTATCAGAGACATCAGAAATATTTCTTATCACATTTCTATGATTTAAAACAGATGGATACTTAAAGCCTTATGCAATAATATTTCTCAAAACTGAATCTTTCACAATGTTTTCTCTTTCAAAAGAGGCTTTTGGGCAACGATGCAATGACTTTTTGAAATGTACACTTAATTGCATTTACTGGGGAAAAATACTATTTCATCAAATAAATGCCTTTTTAAGTAGAATGATCTTTCTGTTTTAAATATACTAAAAACATAATAATGTAGGCACTGGCAGATAATTTTTCTTTTGGACCAGGATTATGACATTCAGATTAATTTTCATTCCATGTAAATATCTTTTTCATTCTAAAAAAAGATCTCCAATATCTCAAATTTCTAAACTTTAAAAAGTTACAGAAATCATATAATCTTTCTGTAAGGAAATGGTAAATTAAAGCTACTTACAAAGGACTATTTACAGAAATGACAGTCTTTGTTTATAATTCATGTCATACTGAATAAAAAATCTATAATCATAATCTGTGTATTCAACCATTAGAATGACTGAATCTCAGCTTCATATTTAAGCCAATCAGTTCTTATTCGCAAACAATTTTTAGAAAAGCATGACTTCCTTTATACATGAAAAAAATCTGAAGAAATCTATGAAAGCACCAGCTATTGTGATGCTCCATGCTTTACATAACTGATGTCAGTGCTGTAGACATACCAGTCATACTAGTAATGGGTAAAACAAAGACAATATACCTGTATTTTTAAACATCCTTTCAAACATGCTAAAAATTCCAAAGCATTCGGAGCTCACATTTTCCATACTTTGTGAGAAAGCCTATCAGTAAATCTGCTGTTAAAATGTATTGCTATACAATATACAACTATATAACACCAAATGTCCATGTGAATCCAGTTGTAATAATTAACTTGATCAAGTTCTTAGAAATATTTTAAGCGTTATAGTTTTTTCAAGGATTGGATATTTCAAGGAATAAAATCACATGAATTATAAGCAATCAATAAAACAAAGTAGTTTTTAAAGATCTTTGCATCAATATTTCTCAGAATTCATTTAGCTGGGACTTCCAGTTGACGTTGCAGCGGGATGGGACTGGAAAATAGCGGGCTCTGATGAGCCACACAGAATCAAGCTGGACGAACTGCTGCCAGGAGGCTTTCAAGCCATAGCCGTCTTGTGGGACAGTGAAGAAAGGAGAGGTGTTTCATGGACTGCAAAGAATCGACAATTTCCACTTTGGAACAGAAACAGTTCTCCTGAAGTGGCAGTGGGGGCAGCGGCCATCTTATGGTGGCCACCTTGAAGCTGGGACAACCAAACTGTGCAGGAGTGACATTTGGATGGAGTGCTAGAACTGAGAATAAAGAGAAAGCGTGGGTTGTAATATAAAGAATCTAAGAAGTCTTGGATTTGGAAAATTGGGAAAAGCAAAATATTTCAAAAGGGAAAATGAATAGTTTACTGTTAACGATTGGGAAGAAGGAATTACAGACACTCTTCCGGAAATGAAGAAAGATGGTAAACAACTGGAGTGATTGTAACTGATAAGAAACATAAGGCATAAAGTGATATTATTCAAATATAAAATTGAGAATGATAAAAAAAATGGAAATAAAATATGGCAGAAGTTGAAGTAACAAGATATGAAGAAAAATGATAAATTTGTGATTATACAAGAGATAATATTGGAAAAAATGTGAAGATTAAAATATATTTTAATGATGATTTCGATTATGTATAAGATGTGACCTAGTCAACATCTATTCATTAAATATGTATAAACTTTTTAAAATAAAACTTGCTTTAAAAAAGAATTCATTTAGCTGAACTAAATGGATTTTTTAAAAAAAATCCATATTGCCAATATCAGACAGATTAAACTTTTAATGTTAAAAGAAGACCCCAAAATGCTTATTTAATTTATAATTTGAGGTTTATTTAAATGTTATTATCCATCTGGAAAATCGTTGAGGTTAAATGTCATATTACATTTATAGTGTTCCAATTATATAAAAATTTAACATCAACTCTATACAATGCAATAGGTTTCACATAGTCCACAAAGTCCAAGCCAAATAAACCCTATTATGACCCAGTCAGATTAAACAAAACATGCTTAAAAGGAGGCACAGTATAAGTATATTTTGAACCAAGCATGAAATGTTTGACCAAGAATAAGGATTGAGAATAAAGTTGGAAGCTTTGTCAGAAAATGAGAAAAACTAATAAGTATTCAATGCAAAACTATACTAGGAGACATAACAGCCAGTTGAACAGGATTCAAGTGACAGGTCTTGATCTTTAACATGTGAGAAGGGCACAGAGTTGAAAACACAATAATTTATGAAGTGAGTATAGTGCAATGCAAAAACTAAATAAAGCAGGGTGAAATATATGAGAACACAATAGCAGAGCACTACAGAAGCTGAATTATTTAGGGGTGAAGGCAAATTTTGAGTAAGTGAGCAGACACTGTAGAGTTATAAGGGAATCTGGCAGAAACAGTTAGAGCATTAGATTATCAGAGCATGAACCAGAATTTTAGCTAAGAGATCAAAGACATTTGTAGACTACTGTGTAAAGGTCTAACCTGCAAATTGATTGAATATGACAAGCAAAAATAATGAGAGATTAGAACAGGATGATTAGCAACCTCTTCACCACAGGAGGAAAAGTAAATAGTTATTTCTGTCTTTGAGTTTCAAGCAGCAGTAAGATATTCAAGGATATACCAAACAGGAAAATGCAATGGGAGGGAGGGAAGAGAACTAAGTTACAGAGGTAGAGTAAGTCAAAGTCCTCACCATATACTGTAAGTGGTAAAGAAAATGACAGTATCAAGATAGTTAATGTATAAAACCAGTCTATCCTTAGTTTAAGGCAACATTTAGCTAAGTCACTCATACTACAGAATTTAATTCACCTCTTGCAGAAATTAACAGTACTATCCACAAAATCTGTTGAAGACAAACTGAATCAAGCACATGATATACCTATGGGTATTTAAATCTGCTTCCTATAGGCTAAAATTATCTCATAAAAATGGAAAATAATTAATTACAAATAATTACAAGTTTACATTTGTAAACTATCCCATTCAATAGTTAGGCTATGCAGACAATTCAGCTAGAACCATTGTTTCTATCTGTGTCAACATGCACACAGAATACAGTATTAGTGTACCTTCTCAACACAGAACCAAAGAGAGATTGTCTTTGTAAGCAAAATGCCACATCAAATAAGCTGCACAGTTATATAGTACTGTGTTTTCCTTAATGCAGTGTGTAAAAAGTATTAAATTAATGCTCATTTGTATAAAAAGAAGTGTTCTACTATATCAATCAGAAGACTTCTTAGGTCCTGCATTCTGTTTCCCATAGTGGTTAACATATATGAGAGAAGCCTGTAAGTAGATCAGTACTCTTCCTATTCTCTAGAATTTGGTAATGAAAGGCCTGCTATTTCTAATATTGTATACATGCACAAATAACCTTATCTCCATATATTGTAGATGTGCCTTTATAGTCTCTTCTCTGAAAGCAATAAAAAGAAAATAGTAAGCAAGATAAATGTCTGAGAGAGGAAAAAGAAATATATCTAAAACTAGTTTATCCAAATGAACAGCTGTGGTTCTTATTTCTATCACCTCAATTTATCATATATTTCTCCATAAGTACTTCCAATCACATTTGAAGCATAAACAAATGGATGGTGTTTAGGAAACCAATTCCACAGGTTATCTATGCTTTGTGAACATTTCGTCTTGACAATTATGAACAACCATTCAGTAACCTCAGTTTGTAGAATTACAGTAAGAGGAAAAAATGTCTATAACTGTGTAACTGTCATATGCTTACTTCAGTGTTCTAACCTAAAAAGTCCAAACACTGTAAGCTTCATTTGCAATAAGACAGAAGTCTGAACTACAAGTTAATTAGCAGGGTGCTACTGCATGCTACCAGTTCTTCTTGCCAATGGACAACAATCTGTGTGTGTGTTTATATTTTGCTGCATTAGGTGGCAAAGAACACATCATAGCAAAGAATTTTAAACAATTCTGATATCATTCCATTCCAAGTCTGCCATTGTAACCTAGGTTTATAGAGAAGCACTTCCAGTATCGGATCATTTTACACAATGGTCCTTACTGTATAATATAATTTGGTAAAAGTGAGGAACAGCATTGGACAGACAATTCCAAGTGCATCCATACCACAATTGTTAAAAAGTAAGGATACTGTTTACTTTCAATCTCTTTCCAAAAACTGAATTTGGTTTACAGTAGTTACACAATATGCCAATGGTTTCACTAAGCAGGTTTCTCACCAAATCTAATGATAGGATAGGGTATTATGGTAATTTACTTTGATGTGCATTATTTTAAAATAATGTATAGTGAGGCTTCCAGTTGCTCTCTGCGACAGATGTTGAGAGCTTTGGAAATTCTTTGCAGCACTTCACAATCTCTTTTTTGCTTTTTAAGCTAATGACTATTGCTTTACAGGATCATCCCGTTAATGAGGAGGGAAAATTTGCAATACTAGAAATGTTTTCCTTTTTTAAACCTTCCAGTTTAGATTTTAATGTTTCTTAAAAGCTAATGAATATAAACCGAGTGTACATTATTAACTCCCAGTATTTCAAAACAGGTTCTTTTTTTTTTAAAGTTAGGTCTTCAAGTTAAATTGATTCTTGATGAACGCATGCTTTTTCTTGGCAGGAATACAGAAATGGTTGCCATTGTCCCTTCTGGGTTATTTCTTTCAGAAACCATTTGCAATTGCCTTCTTTCCAAGCTAGTCTACAAAAATGTGGATTTTGGTGATTTTAGCTTTTTCCAGATCATATCAGATTTATCAGGTCTGCTAGCTTCTGTAATTTTAAAGTATTTCCAATATTAAAACAAATCCTTAAAAAACATTGAATTTGTTTAAATTTATATTTTCAATTTTGTAAGTCCTCATTTCATTTAAATCTGTATTTTTGCTTCATTTTGAGCCAATATTTAAAAAAACATATTTTCAGATATAAATGCTGTGTGTAAAATTAACATGACTTAAATTAAGACTCACATTAATGGAAATTAACTTATGTCAATCAGTGGTGCATCATTATACTTTAAACATGAGGCCATAAACATGAGGCCATATTTTACCTGATTGTTTGAGATCTATACAATATTATTTTAAGATTTATTTACAGAGAATATAGGAGAAAATTTGGCAGCTACATAACTCTCAACTAAAACTAAGAAATATTTAATGGAAAACTGAAGTAAAGATACTGCCCATGTTTCATTTGTTAATTCATTCATCTCTCACATCATTCTACAGCTTTTATCAAAAGTGTAAATTTGTATTTCTTTTTGTACATACCGAGCCATGAAAAGCTGTACAGTAAAACTAAAACTAAAGTGAAAACTAAAGCATTTAATCACTTTACAGATATTTTAAACATTTTTGAAAATCCAGTTACAGAGAAGTCTTACAAAATACCCTCTATTTCGAAAAAGGTGGTTGATTCTGATTCTTTCATGTGTATGCCATCAGTGGAATCCCCTTCAGCCATTTTGATTACATTACCAATCTAACAAGGTTTCTCCTAATACAGTCTTCTTGCAAGAGGAATGCTTGTAGCAAGTAAAAAAAAGCATTTCCATTATTTCATTTTTTTGAGTGAACAATGGGAAGATGAAATTCCCAATATTAACTCTTTTCACAGAGATATGTAGTCCAGTTGTCTCCACATGCTTTCTTATTTGTACTTCAGCTCTATAGTATAGATGTAAATCAGTTTGTTGTTACTGACTTAATGGTAGATACATCACAATGGGACCCCTGATGCAAGGTTAGGCCTTTTTTTGCATTATCATAAATTGCTAATAGTCTTCCATGTCTATTGCTTATAAAGATTTGTACAATATTTAAATCTACTTTGAAGCAAAATGAAACACGTAAATTAATAAAATATTTCTTTTAAGAAAAGTGAACATTTCATACAAAGACAATTGTTTTGAAAGATGATATTAATATGATTGAAACTGTTTTAAAGTTGCTAAGTAATTTTTTCAAGGGATTTTTCAAATAACTGTAAACATGAATACAGCAATTCAAGCCTATTTTACTTAGCTAATTATTTTTCAGTATTATTCCAGTATATTTAATATTTTTTATTTAAATGTGTTTAAACCATTATTTTTCGGTTCAAATATCTCAGTTCAATTTAATGCTTTGAATACAGAAGCAGTTTTTGAGATATTTATACAGTATAACATATTAATGTATTATAGATTATTAAAAATATAGGATGAACATGATGCAAATTCATTTAAACTATTGGAAATTTCTATTTTCACAGCAATATGTTAGTGCTTATTTAATGACAATAAACCAATATTTTTATAATGAAAACATGAAATAAGCCAGAATTTTAGTGTGTTCTTTACTGCAAGGTTTCTCATTTCAGTTTTGGGAAAAAGCATACATAAAATGCTAAGATTTTATTATCTTGCTGAAGGTATTATCTATATTCATCTTTGCATATGTTCCATTGTGACATAGTTCTTCCTCAAAAAATATAGGTTAGTACTGAACTAAATTGGACTTTTAAAATGGGAATTCATTCAAAATGTAGCATTGGTATTTACATAAGAATGAAAAAACTTTGTGCAATTAGTTCATTTTATATTTATTAAAGGAGAATTAATTTAATAGTGCACAAGATTGTAGGGATAATGGAAAAATGCTAACCAAGGATTATAATGAACAAATTAGCTAGAAAAGTTTAATTACAGTATATAAAAAGTATTTAATCCCTTCAAAGGCTAGCTATGTCTTTATAACTACTATACAAAATTAGGTATGTTGTAAATCCTATTCAGCTGTTTATCACACAAATGTTAAAATCATCTAATGACCACAAAAGCTAATAAAACTAATGTACTTTGTCTCTGTAAAAAGTGTAATAATGGAAAACATGACCTATCACCATGAAGGTGAACCTATGGCATGCATGCCTAAAGTGGCACACCAGCCATCGCCTGTTGCTCTTCTGGGTTCCAGCATGCTGATCTTCATGTACACAGGAGCGCCTAAAACCGGAAGACCAGGTGACTGGTGCTCATGTGCACGCTGGAAACTGGACGTTCAGCTTCCTGGCGCCCACATGCGTGCCACGGAACTGCTTTTTCTAGTTTCTAGCACTCCTGCCCATGTGCGCCGAGAAGCTACTCTTCCAGTTTCCGGCGCTCCCCCGTGCGTGCTCCTGTTTTGGCACTTGGTCCCAAAAAGGTTCACCAATGCTGACCTATTGTTTTAATATTCCAGTGGTTCCAGAAGCACAATGGCAAATGTATTCATTAAAAAGAATGCCTTATAAAATGCTTTCTAATATTTTGACATAGCTAAAGTTGTAAGGAAGCAAACTGGTTCCCAACGGAGGTCAGCTTTCAGGTTTTATTTATTTTTGTATATTCTGCCTAAATTAAATATTCTGCATCCAAAATGTTTCCTAAGAATCTCTCTAGCTCTCTCATAGACTATGTATAATACAAACTCTGGTAAAAGGCCATATGGCAGCACTTTCCTGTGCCAGCCAAACTAAGAAAAGGTTAACAAAAACCCAAATTCCCTTATTAATCCTGATTATTAATGGAGGAATAGAAGGTGGAAAGATAGTGTTCTCAAAAATGACTAACTGGAATACAACCCAGGTCTAATTAAACACTATTTAGAGATTAGAAATTGGGCCACTGTTTTTGCGTAAAATAATTTTAGAATACAAACTCTCAAATGAAAAAGTAAAGAATTTAGCCTTCTTCTTTCCTAGGGCATGAAATGCCACACCTAGGAACCCAAAAAACTACATATTGAATTCTATGCTAAAATACCCACCAACCAGTCTCTACTAGGAGATCAACTTTTAACATGCAATTCAATTTAGTGGCATTATCAGTGCCTCACTTATGGCCAGGTAAAGATTTTATCTTTATTCATAAATCTCCAAGTACAGATACAAGTATTTTGATGAACATTTCTATAGCCTGTGTATAGATGGCCAAGACAGCTGCACTACTCAAGGAACATACAGGGTACAACATTCAGAATAAAACATGTAAGAACAAGATATAATGTGTTCTCAGTTGAAGAACTTTGGCACAAGGATGACTTTTACAGGAAATGAAGCTAATATAGATTTCAAACACGTCAAGCATTAAAAGATACTCCTCTTTGATAAAATTTTCCCACTGTAACTCTAATAATCAAGAAAGTAAAGGCATGAAAGCTCATACAACAAATGCCACTTTCATGCGTTAGCAAAGGAACAGAGAAAACTCTGTGAATATTAATGTGAATTCAGCTGTACAAGATGAATGCTAGAACATTGTTTACAATTAGAAAGCAATTTTGCTTTCCCCTAAAATTGCCCTTACAAATTAGGAAGTTTGCAAGATAAACTCTGTTATACAGTAATTCAATCTAAAAGTTAATGGCCAGGAAATAATAACAATGTATATCTCCAGGCAGATGGCATTGGAGTCACTCAAAAAAGATGTTATAATAAACAGTATCAAACTGTTTTACATCTTTATTGGTGATATATATAATTCAAGTACAATCACTTCTGATTTTTTAATAGTTTATTTTTCCATTATATCAAGGATCTCCATATATTGCCTATAACTCAATCCATGCTTGCCAAGCCTTGTACCTGTCAATCATTAAAACAAATAAAAGATTATTTAAAAAACTAAACTGATGTGTGGAAAACAGCTAATTACTACATTCTATATTTTATATCCAAGAATTCTTTGCATTCCTTATAGGCAATCTTACAGGAGGGGAAAATGTTAAGTTTCTGCAACTTCTTTTTAAAATAAATGTCCAAACTTGTCCAGAAAAAAAGGCTAATTGAGGGGATTATAAGGAGTACTAGTTAACATACAATACTATAGAGCTATCTTGTTGTTTTGTATTCTGAGATTTCATATTGCATTAGCCAGTCAAAATGAATCTGATATTGTTCAAATGGGCAAGCCCCCCTGCATGGCAGCCTTTTTGAAAAACTTTCCATATAATGATATCAAAATGCTGAATGCACAAACTGACTTTAAAAAGTTCAAGTCTCTGAAGCATAATTCAGATATTCCCAACCTGATTGATAATAAATAATAACCTTCAGATGAATTGTACCATAACTCCCAGAATTCCCTACCATCCTGAGTACTGGCTCAGAATTATATGACCTCTGGCCAAACATATCATGAAAATAAATAGGTTGGAAAAGACTAGTTTCATGGACTGTTGCTTCTTTTTAAAAGATACTCACACTTTCCCAGGAATTAACAGAATATGCCAAATTACACAGTATAAATACAAACTATTTCAAACGCTTACCCCTGTTTTTAAGTAAATATATTTCTTGTATTAATTATAGTCCTTCCAATTGGCAGCAAGTCTCAGAAGGAAATCCCTTCTACTCCCACCCAACTGCAAACCCATCACCATATTATATTTATTTAAAATATAATTTAACTTGCATTTTTTTCTAAAACTGAAGCAAAATATAATGCAATACAAATAAATATTTATTTGAACTGCTGGACATCCCCCTTTTCTGTACAGCCTCTGCTTTGCACCACCACCCAGATCTGTTTCTAAGCTTTCTATCTCTCCCCAGAGTAGATTTTGGGTAAAATAATTATTTCTGTTTACACTGTAAAAGCAGTTATTCTATCTAGAAAACTGGATAAGTGAATATTACTCAAGGTCTAAGACACTACTGCATTTTTAAAAATTCTTTATAGAAAGCAAACTGTTCTTCACTGCATCAACTAGCCCAGAAATAAATACAGCAAACCTC
>JANHFP010000928.1:0-13944 GCA_032468135.1 Calamaria suluensis | reverse complement strand
TCCTTCCTCCTGGAGTCAGCGAACGTGTGAGCAGCGATGGCGGCCGCCGGAATCCTGGCCAAGCTGGAGCAGATCCTGGTGCTCGATCCGCCCACCGATCTAAAATTCAAAGGTACGGTAATAAAAGGCCGGGGGAGGAATGGAGAGCCGAGAGTGAGAAGGCCGGGAAGGAAACCGTACGCCTTCCCCGCCGGATCCTTCCCGCGCGCGAGAGGCTGCGGAAGGGGTGGGTGGGAGAGAGGAGTGGGGGTAGCCCGAAGAGGCCCGAGCTATTCCTTCGCCCCCCCATCTCCCCGCACACCCCCTTCCGAGGCCCGAGAAGGAGGTCGATTCGGGGGAAATAGGACGAAGCGCCGCAGTCGCCATTTTGCTCTCCTCTTGTCTTTACGACACCCCCGTCCCTGCCTTTCTCCCGCCCGGGTTCCCCGTGGGATTTGCTGTAGTGAGCGGTAAAGGCGGCGGTTCGCCGGCTTCTCCTCCGAAGTCGCCTCTGGCTGCCGCTCCCCCCCCCCCCCGAGGTTGCTCGAGGTCCGCCAGTGGAAGGAGGAGAGAAGCTCAAGAGCCCTACCGCTTTTGGCAGGAGCTGCCTTTAGAAACCGGCAGGCGGTCCTTTATTTTATTTTTGCTGCACCGCGCACCCCTCCGTCCCTGAGCCCCGGGACGCTCGGCTGCCCCCGAACCACGGCTATGAGGCGGGAATGGCCCCTGTCACAGGCATGACACCCGAGTCTTTCCCGGTCGACTCTTTCCCCGCCCTCCCCTGTTGGCTAGGAGAGGCCCAAGTTGCAGAAAATGCCCCGCTTGTGGACTGTGGAGGTAGCTTCTCCACGCGTCTTGTATTTTCAGAGCTTGTGGTAGCCGTCTTGTTTTTTTGTGTTTTTTTTGTATCTGGGCTGGCGAAGTGGGGGGGGGGGGGATGTTTGCTGCCTTCCATTCAGCACAGAGCAGACAATACGGTACTGTGTGCAGCGCATGACCGCGGCAGTTTGTCCGTGCGGGTGTATACGACGGTAAAAGAGTGGCGATACCTTGCACCAACACCCTCTTTGATGTGTCATGTATGTACTTGGTTCAGGGCGTTTTCCCACTGCAACGCATTTTGCATTTTGAACTTCATAAATTGCATTCGTGTTCTGATAGATAGGTGGCTCCATTAAAGGGTGTCCCAGCTGCAGCTCAGTGAAACGACGTGGAAGACTCGGATAAGTTTACAAGGCTTGGATGTCCGTTGTGTGCTTAGTACAGTAAATTCGGGTGTGAAATCCTGCAGGGCTGTTATATATATAAATGTTACTTTCCAATTGGCTCCATTAGAAGAATAGTGATAGTTATTAAATTGGAGCAAGCTAAAGGTAAACTGAAAACAAGATTTTTCCCCCTTCTGGTAGGATTGTCATTACTTCCAGATTTTATAGATAGTTTTAAAATTAGATAATTATGCTTTTTAACAGAATGAATTCTTTTAGCACTTTTTGCATTAAATCTATAAAAACCTCCAGAGTAATTTTTTTTTAAAAAAATTAAATTAAAAAATGGAGTGGTTAGTGATCAGTCTTTTAAACTATGCAAACCCTGAACAGGAAAAGCACTCTGCTCAAAAGTGAATTGAATGTTGAGGAAGGACATGCAGGACAAGATAATATAGTACATTAGTTTGCTGAATTTATTACAGGATTTGCCTTTTCATTGTTTACAGTTTGGGGAAAAATTTAAATGGGATAGGACTTCAGAGAAAGTTCTGAAAGCTCTCTTATGAAAATTTTACTCATGCGAAATTGGCATAGGTTCAGATACATTTTTCCTATAAGGTTCATGGAGCTTATATTTTTTATGAACAGGAGCAGATATATTCATATTTTTGAATAATCTGTTTATTATATTTTAGAAGAATCATTTGCTTAACAAGATGGTCATTTTTGTTTCTGAAGGTAGATGGTAGAACACACAAATGCTTTGAATATGTGTAGTTCATTCATTGACATTTTCAATGAAAGGAAATTGTAATGGGATTGTTAAGAGGACACTTTGTAGAAGCTTGGCAAGATAGATCATGAAGACATTTCAGTATAGTGTCAAACAAGGAATATCCTATCTGGTTTCAGATCAGCAAGATCTACCATAGACCAAGTGATAATGCTATAACACTTAGCGGAGAAATATAGCTTTGAATCTTTTGTTCAGCTTTTGTAGATGGAAGAACTATCTAACAACATAGATAAATGACTGCTTCTCCTAATATATAAACTTTACAGCAATAATAGCAACTTGAGGCTAAGATTTGGTTCCCCAGAGCAGCTAGCCAACTCAGTTTCAAAAGCACAATATTAAAGTGTATTATTGCCCCATTTTGTAATTTACACATCACCTCAATAATGCCAACTTTCACCCACTAAACCTAGCTAATGGGCATCCTTCATTTCTCCTGCATGACAACATGGTTATTCTGTCATTATCGGTGGTAGGGATACAAAGAATCCTTTGCTCAATATTGTGAAAAAGGAAAATTGATTCTTTAACAAAAGTCCTCAAAAGTGTAGTTGGTATATCAATGACTAAACAAGTTAAATGTTTTAACTACTGGGAAATTATCTTTCATTGGTTGAGATGCAGGGACTTATATTGGCCCACATATTGCATGTTGTCTAGAGGAATGCCACAATGAATTGTCCTTTCATTTCTGCAAAGCTGGCCATTATATTCCAACTCCACTAAAACATTTTGGGGCAAAAGCAATGATATAACTATTATTTGGGATTCCAGTGAGGCCTTACACTAACTGCAGCCCAGAGGATACAGACCAAGTTCTTAATATTAATCATGCAAGTCCCTAAATGTGTGTCTAACTCAGTTTTAAAACTAAAATAAGGAATAGGATAGAAGCTAGTATTTGGATCATTATCTTTAATTACAGACTAAAAGTATTTTTAAGGCCTAACATACCTCATTAACAAAGATCACATCCAATCTATCTAGAAGCCTATTGCTTTTGTAATGAGCCAATACAAAAGATGGGATATAACCAAGTAAAGAGATCATTGAAGGAGAGCTTCCTTGATTTAGAATGGTAATATGACATTAGTTGAGCACATAGGTTTGACAGTTTAGTTTGACATTTGACGGACATTAGTTTAGGTACATACGTTTTAGAAAGTCTTCTGTCACCAAACCAATTATTGTTAATTTCAAGCAACAACCATTGCAAAATATTTGCTCTGGCCAGATTCAATTCCCTTCAGCACTAATCGGTGGTCAATAAAAAAATAACTTCTACAAATATCTTTGCCCCTGTAACTCTGATACCATAGATAATGTTTAGCATGATAGTAATACTTTCTTTCCCTTTTTATCCTCTTTAATTCATACAGTTTATTTTAACTGCCATTTTTAATGTATATTATATATTATACACATATATGCTTGTCAAAGACCTTAATATAAGTTTTATCTATGTGTCATACAGATATGTAGTAAGTTTCACTGAGCCCATGTTAAATTCTTTGGAGAAAGCATATTGAATTATGTGCCATAGCAGCATATAAGCTTTGAGTGCCTCACAAAATATGAGAACAATTTTAAATAAAAAGCAGATTAAAATTATAAAAAATTCAAACAAACTATAATGATTTCTGACTTTCTTTGGTAGAATTATGAATAAAAAATTAAACTTTTACCATAAGTTTAGCATTTGTCTACATTATTTCTTTAATCCTGTGTAATTCTAATAGTCAAATCCCCAAATCGACAATTCAGTTTATTGCAAAAAAATCCAAAAGTGTTTTCCAAGTAGAAATAAAATTAGTATATTCTTCACTTAAAGCTGTCAACTTTGTCATCTGGATTTTTTGCAGTAAACGAGCTTCACCATCCATTCTTCATACCCTTTCATCTCATTACAGTTCACATATGAAAGTGAGTTTCCATAAGATGTTTCCATTTGTTATCCACTGAACCCCAAATTAAATTTTTAGTTTCAATTATACCTTCGTTTTAGAAACCTTCTGAATCAGAATACATGCTCAATCTCGGTATTTTCTAGCTTTCTTGCATGCCCACCGAATCTGAAAAAATGTACCCTAAGTTTGATTTCATTTCCAACAATATTTGAAATTCCCTTACATATGTTTCACAATTTTTCCAGTGTCATATACCAGAAATACATCATTTTATAAAAATTCTCAAGATTGTAATTTAATGTAAATTTAAACTCATGAGAACTCTCCCATTGACCCAACTATAATATTTATTTTGTCCATTTTATTATACAGTCTTTCACTTGTTTATCCTGTTTTAATTTTCAATAAAAGTTAGTACATTTTAGCAATAATACCATCATTGGTAGACAATTCAACATTAAAATCAGTCTTAGCATTTTCAAGTTCATTAGTCTTGTCAAGTTCCAATGGCAAGTAAAGTCTACCAACGTCAGGTTTTCACTTAAATACTCCTTGGGAAAAATGTAGCAGATTAGCGTTTAAATGTAATTTCCCTCTAATAAAAGGTTTTTAGGGTGACAACTATGAAGGAAATTTAGGAGACACTTATGATTTATGCCAATTCAAAATTTCCAGTAAGGTATGGAATAATAATACAGTAATAAAATGGAATAATAATACAGTAATAAAATGATTTTAAAAATTTACATTAACTTTATCATATCCCAGTAGCTGTGCCAAACAGGTCTTTAGTCATGTTCTTTCAATTCTTAAAGTCACCCACTCTTTCACCCATATTAAACAGCAAGTTGGAAAATGCAATTTCAAAATCTGGTCTAACTCCTCTCTTTCTTTAGCATCCTCCATCAGTTTGTATTTAATTTTCAGTTTCTTGACTTGCCAGACAATTTTGGAAATATCTTTTTTCTGTTGCTTAAATGTTACATCAGTTGTCAACATAGGTATTGTCTGGAATAAAAATAACATTCTAGGTAAAACATTCATCTAAATCTTCTTCTCAACAATGATAATTGCATTTTTTTCCATCTCAACCTATCTTTTTTAACTTCATTCCATATTTTAACATTATTTTGAAATAACATGCAATACGTATTTTTAAAGATAATTTTTAAAACCTGATTTTTTTTCATCAGATTGTCTTGGTTTTGTTTAGCCATATTTTTACCAATATCTGTTTTTAAATTAATCTTAAAAGCTGCTAGTGCACCAGAACCTTTCAATGTTTAATCAAAAACTCAATCTCTTTCAGAGGGTTTTGTAAAATCAAAACCAAATTATCAGCAAAAGCTTTGAATTTAAACATCTTATTTTTAATTTTTAGGTTCGTTCTCATGTTATAATATCTCTGTTCAAAACTTCAAGACCCAAAATAACAAAGGGGACAGGAGACAACCTTAATTCCTTCTGGATATCACATGATTTAGTCAAACCACCATTAATTTAATTTAATCTATTTATATCCTACCTTTATTATTTTTACAAATAACTCAAGGCAGCGGACATATGCAACATACTTTCCTCCTACTTTCCCTACAACACACCCTGTCAGGTGATTGTCTAAAACTTTCTCTGTGCTAAGAAAATTAATGCAGCTTGATTTCATTAATTTTTTTGGCTATTCTATTACATCCAGTACAGTTGTCACACTATTTTAAAATTATCTTTTAGGTATAAATCCACACTGATTTTCATGAATGAACTTTTTGTCTTGTAAGAACTTGTTTAGTTTATCCACAAAAATTGATGAAAACACTAGATAATCATTGTTCATGAAAAAATGGTTTATAATTCTTAGTAGAAGATAAAATCTTGCCCTTTGGTAACAACACAAATATTGACTTCTTTCCAAGATTCTCCTTGTAGAATGGAAAATATTAATTTTTTAAAAAAGATTTAATCCTGTTTTCATAATTTTGAAAAAAAACAGTAGCAACATAATTATTACTGGGTTTGACATAATACAAGAATTTTAGATATTTCAAGTGAAGTTAATTACTAATTTTATGTTACATATGGTAACTTAGACACACATTCTGTATTACTTTTTTGTTTAATTAATCCATACAGAATATTCTTAAAAATTATTACTATACATGCTGGTTGATAACTACTAAATATTCATTGTTAATTTGATGTTGAGATTTTCTGTGAACATTGAATATTTATTCAGGAGTATCACTCACATTTGCTTGTGGTATTATTAATGAAATATATAACTGCAAATACAGTTGGTTACATAGGCGTAAAAAATAGTTAACCACTAAAAATAGTGATGTAAGAATAACTAGCATAGTTGGAGCCATGGGTAATGGAAAGATGTTGCAACCAATCCCCTTCTAGCATACCCAGGAACCATCCATACTGTTACTAGATTTAGAGAGCTATGACTATGGTGTAGCTTTCACAGGAGCTAGAAAAGTACCCCTTTTTTTCCCATGCGGGCTTTTAGATTTATCTATCTTACAACTCCCAGTATGCTTTTCCAAGAATATTATTGGTATACTTTGCCAAAAAGTTAAGATTCAAGAGGACAAAAGTAAAATATTACATGTAGTTGCTAAAATGCAAAAATTGCTCATTACATAGCAAATGTATGTCTATAAAATTTTAATTTGATTGGAAAATAGATGTTAAGAATAAATAGACCGTAACTTCCCATTATAAATACTTGCTTCTGAATCTCTAATACTACAAAAGAAAATAGGTCTACATGTAATATGAGAAATAGCTTTAAAATATCAATTAAACATTTGGCAGTGCTGGTGGAGAAGTTCATTAAGTTGTACCATACATAACAGATTGATGTGTTGTGTCTTAAGGATTCCTGGTTATTCACAGTAACAAACTAGAAAAATATCCATAAAACAAAAACAGAAGCAGTAAAAATGTTTATGACAACAACCTATCCCAATGTTTTAACAGTTGTTAATAATCTGTGTTCTTCAAATTGTAGGCAATATATAATTCTACTCTTAAATGCCTTGGACTGAATGAATATAAGAATAGACCTAAGTGGTTACATAATAGTAATAGCAACAGCATATTATACACTTATATACCACTTCACAATGCTTTATAGCTTTTTCTAAATGGTTTACAGAGTCAGCATATTGCCCCCAGCAATCTGGGCCTTCATTTTACCAACTTCAGAAGGATGTAAGGCTGAGTCAACCTTGAGACGGTCAGAATTGAACTCTTGGTAGCGAGCCGTGACTTAGCCTGCAATATTGCATACTAACCACTGTATCACCACAGCTCAACAAAGTTAACACATTTCTTATGAGTGTTGCTTTTAACAATTGGTAAGCCAGTAGATCTGTCAATTCATGAATGTAATACACCAGAACAAAATTATTCTTCTCTATCACCCTTGAAGCTTCAATTTTGTAGTCATTATGAGCTTTCCTGCCTCTCTGGGATTGAATATTGGTTGCATGATTGAATGTACAGACTGAAGGAGTTTCCTGTGCGGTTTGCCTGATCAGCACTATAGCATATATTTTAAATTGTAGGATTTGGAAGCTAGAGCGGATTGTCATATTGATACAATGACATCTTCTATAATTTCCAGGTGGCAGTGCTTGAATGTGGAGTTGGCTGAAGCAAGCAATTTCTGTTATGTATAACTTGGGAAGATAACATATTTTGAGATAATTTTATTTAATGTTTAAAAGCGCATTAGAAATCTGAAAGCATAGTAATTTGATGCATTTGATAGCATTTAAGATGGCTTTTGTGCTACTTACTAGTCCTTGTCAGCTCAGTGTAATATTTTCCACATTTTAATACCACATTTTGTATAGCTTTTAACATAATAAATGCCCAAATAGTTGGTTGGATAGTAAACATGAATAAATGTTGCAGGTTTTAAAACTAATCTAATTCATTTATTCATTAAATAACATTTTAAATGGTTTTTAAAACCTTACAGGTAGTCCTCGGTTTATGATTGCAATTAAGACAGGATTTTCCATTGCAAGTTGTTTTGGTTATGTTGAGGCACCCACATGACTGGATCTGATTTTATAATATTTTTTGTGACAGTGATTAAGTGAAGAACCACAGTGAAACAGTATAAATAAAGTACCAAACAAAATAAAAAATCAAAATCTTGATCTAGATTTCCTAATAGGCTTACCCTACATCCTAATCTAGTGCTTGGGGAAGGCTTTGCTTTTAAAGTTTTATGAAAGATAGCAGAATCAAGGTTATCTGTATCTTGGTTGGTCTGCTACTCTAAAGGGCATGTGCCATGACAGAGAAGGCATGCTTATTGGGCTTTATTACAAGTCAACTGTGTCATGGAGGGGATCCAAAACGTGACTGTTCTATCTGACTTTGTAAGAAAGCAGAAATAGTTGAAGATATATGGTTCTACAAATAAAGTAGTTATGTGCTATGAAGGGCTTTATAGGTGATAACCAGTACCTTGAATTGCAGTAGAAATTATGACAAGCCAGGGCATCTCATGAAATAGTGATGTCAAATTGTATAATGTGCTATACCTAGACATGGTACATTCTGGACAACCGTTGTCAAAGGGCATGTTATAGAGCAGTGATGGCTAACCTTTTTGCCATTGCGTGCCAAAGGTGGGTGGTTGCCCGGGGGTGTTGTGTGACTGCGTGCCCACACCCATAATTAAATTCGTCCCACCCTCCCTGGAAAGGCTCTGGAGCCCGGGGAGAGTGAAAAACAGGCCTTCCCCATATCCCCAGGCCCTCCAGTGGCTGGAAACAGCCTCTTTCCCGACTTCTGGTGGGCCCAGAAGGCCCAAAAATCAGCTGGCCAGCACCTGCATACACATCAGAGCTGAACTACGGCAATGCTCGCATGCCCACTGATAATGGCTCCTTGTGCCACCTGTGGCACCCGTGCCATAGGTTTGCCATCATGGTTATAGAGGATGTTGCAGTACTCTGAGATATAATCAAGGCATAAATGTCTGTGAACAAGGAATCCCAATCCAGGAATGGACACAGTTGATATTCAAAATGGAGTTAGGCAAAAGTATATCTTGCTCCTGGCGGGTACCTGCTGCAAACAGGAATTGTGGGTCCAAAAGGAACCTGAAATTGTTATCAAGTTCTGTCTAGGGGAATGCTAGATCTAAAGATGTAAAGTCTTCAAATTTGAGAGGGGTGGGGGGAAGAGATAATGACAATAAAATCCATGCATTCCTTTTTTTATTGGATTAAGCAGAACATGTTCTTCCATATCCAGACACCCACAGCTTTCAGGCTCTTGAAAAGGACTTAATTTGATTGGGCAGGGATAAAGGTATAACATTACATATTATTAGCATATTGATGATACTTAACCCTGTGCTAACAAATGTGTCTTAGTTGTTAAATAGGAGCAGGGTGAGAGAGTGGAACTCTGAAGAAATCTGTAAAGCAGGAATGTAGAGTTAAGCATCTCCCGTTAACATCAATCTGAAATGCTTTGGAGGAAATAGAACCATTGATGGTTTCAAAACTCACTGAGGGATGGATCAAGGAGGGCCAGAAGAAAACCCCATTCCAGTCCTACCATGCATCATCTATAGCAGTGATGGAGAACCTTTTCGGTACCGGGATATGTGTGCATGCATGTGCACATGCTGGAGCACTGGAAATCTGAAGACCAGCTGACTGGCACATGCCTATTCTTTTAACATTTCAGGCTGTATTTTAGACCATAAGAGCAGGTGGCGACGGCACGCGTGCTCACAGAGAGGGCTCTGTGCCACCTCTGGCAATTGTGCCATATGTTCGCTATACAGATCTATAGGTATGATCTGTGCTGTTTCAGTGCTACATCTGATCTGATATTGAAAAGGGTAAGATAATTGATCCTGAAGTTTGGTCTGTAGCTGCAAAGTCATCACCTCTTCATCAACAATCTTCCCTAAAAAGGAAGCCGAACCCTAATCCAAACCTTAAAAAGAGAATGCAGACAGGATGAAAATTGTCTATAATTGTTGGATCCAAGGATGAAACTTGGAGGAGGGGGCAGACACTTGCCTCTTTAAGAACTTGAAGCTACTGCTTCCTTAAAGGATTCATTCACCACCACTGAATACAAACATATTTTGTCTCCAACCAGACTTTAATCAGTAAGGAGGGACCTGGAACTGATTCATTAGCTAGCTGCAGTTAACAGCCCCAAGAATCCTGTCTACTTTCTCTGGGCTTATAGCTGTGATGGAGAACCTATGGCACATGTGCCAGAGGTGGGATGCAGCACCATCTCTGGGCACGTGAGCCATCACCCCAGCTCGGCTCTGCCGTGCATGCATGCATGCCTCGCACCTGCCAGCTGGTCTTCAGGTCTGCTGCGCATGAGCAGGGGTGGGGCACATGTTGGAGCAGCATGCACATGGGTGGGGTGCACATTGGTTGTGTGTGTATGTGAAGGGTACATGCATGGGGACGCATGGACATTGAATTTTGGAGGTTTGGGCCCATGCATACGCACACATGCTCTTTGGGCACCCTGTCTGGAAAAGGTTAGCTATCACTGGCTTATAGGCTCAAATTCTTTCCAAATAACCACATTTGACAAGGCTATGGTAAACTCCATGAGCTTTCACAGAGTCCAACTCTGAGTAGACAGAAGCATATCCAATAATTACCTGAAAACAGTCTTCAAAGAGAGCCTGCAGCTCAGGCCCATCCCACCCTAGGAGGGATTTGATCACTTTGAACAGGATTGCCAGCTAAATATCTGGATATAAGATCACTTTCTGCCGCTTTTACTGCTGTGAAGTAATCCTTAATAATTTCCAGTGGTCAGTTGGATTTATTCTTCATTTTCTTATAGTGATGCAACAGCACACTTCTCTCTTCTGCCACTTTAGAGCACATAAAAAACCAGGGAGTTTAAGGGAATCCCCAAGCAAAGAGTTTGCACAGAAGTTATCCAAACAAAAATCATCATTATCCATATCTCATTCAAAATAAAGATACAAAGGAAGACTTTCTAAAATTAGCAGGGTATATTTGGATCCATCTCACTGTTATTAAACTGAAATGTTCTTTTACGTTTATAATGATTTCTAGAACAGTATAATAGTATAGTTTATGCTAGTAAACAACAATTGTAAATTTATATATAGCATCCTGCAGTTTAAAAAATGAAAACATGCTACATAAAGATCTATCCTTTTAAAAGTTGGAGATAGAAATAAATGAAATTCTGAAATTACTAATACTGACCTTTCATAGAAAGTAATTAATATTGCACACTTTCTTGCCTTGCTGAAGATAAAGTAATATTCACTGTCATAGTTCAGACCACAAAAGATATTGTTGTATTTCTTAATGAATTTAGTTCTGAACTGAATTTGACTTTTAAATTGTTGTTCAAATGCTTTATGTCTGCAGCAGAATAATCTGAAAAATTGAAGCCTCTGCAGTCATCTGAATAGGAATATATTTGCATCTCAAGATAACAGTTTACAGTTCAGCCAAAAGGGGCAGAGATGTTATTCAGCCGATATGTACTGGTTTGGGTGAGCAGATAGGGAAAATTTGGCCTGGGTCACCGAACCAGTAGCGACCTTTGGCTGGTCCTGCCTGTCACCCAGTTGCCCCGTCCACCCTCTCACCCTGTCCAGTCACCCCTCATGTCTACTGTGTGGGTCCTTGCTTGTGCACAGTCTCTGCTCTGTAGCTTGCCTGCCTGAAGTGCTGTGCCCCAACTGAGCGGCACTGATCTGCCTGCCAGGTAAGGCTTCGACTTGCGGCCTAGCTAGCTGTCCCAGCCCCCACACCTATCCCAGCCTGCCTCCCCTGCTCCCTTCCCCAAAGTCCTGCCATGCTTCCCTTCCTTCAACGTGGCCTTCCTGGCGGTCCCTGTGGCCAGGCTGCTTGCAAAGGCAGGCAAGCATGTTGGGGCGTCCTGGGTGCGGGGAAGGGAGCTAGCAGCCTATTCCCTTTTCTGAGGACCTGACATGCTTCCCTGCCTTCCATGCGGCCTTCCCAGTGGTTCCCCATGCCTGCTTGGCTTCTGAGGTTGGGTCACGCATCCAGCCTGTGATGGGAGATGTACCACTTCCGGGCCAGGCTGGCCAGCGGGTGGGCGGGCTTTGGAGCAGCAGCCACTGAGCCTGGGCCAAAAGGGGTGACAGCGGTGGCACTCTAGGAGGGCAGGTGGATGTCCCAGAGCTGCACATGCAGTGTGCATGTTCAGCTCTGGAACATCCGCCTGCCCTCCTGGAATGTTACTGCTGCCCTGGAACTTGCCTTTTGCCTTGGAGCTCACCTTTCACCCACTACTGTCATGTCTGGAGCTCGCCATCAGTATCAGTAAGTTGTTGCTTTGCACCCTAGGAAGGGCTTTATCGTGGAGGGCTATGTGTGTGCCCAGACAAGATGCTTTCTCTCAGGCCTCCTACCTTGCATGTTTTAGGTAGGTTTCATTCTCCTAGCCTTCGAAGTAAGAAGGAAGAGTGAGGGAGAGAGAGAAGAGAGAGAGAGGAAGGAAGGAAGAGTGACAAGAAAGAGAAAGAAAAAAGAAGGAAAAAAAGGAAGGGAGAGAAATAAAAAAAGAAAGACATACAAAGGAAGGAACAGAAAGAGTGAGGAAAGAAAGACAGAAAGTGAAAGAAGGGAGGAAGGAAGGTGGGAGAGAGAGAGAAAGAAGAGAAGGTAGGACCACAAATCTTGGCACTAGACATTGCTTGAGAAGATGCTTTGAAACGGCACAGCAATCTAGGGTTGGAAGAGGCCATCTTATCCAAACCCCTGCTTCAGCAGGAGACCTAATGTCTGGATTATTTTGGTGCATCTAACAGCTGAGGAACGCGCAATTGTAGGAACTTTTAAAGAAATTTTTTAAAGCATTTTAAACTATGGGTTCTGGAGAACTGGTAGTATTTTTTTTTTAAGCGTTAGGGAAAAAAAGTTCCAACGTTGCTCAGCTGATCGTTGGAAGTTTGTTTTTTTTACATTTTTTACTACTGGTTCAGCGAATTAGTAGCATTTTTTTACTAATGTTTTGGGTGAATCGTCCCGAAGTGGTAGCATTTTCCCACTGTATCAAACTCAATTACATCATATGATGTATTGTGACATATCCCAGCGTTTTTTGCCTTTGTGGGTGTGGCCTGCATGTGACGCTTCTGGCCCATGGACCACCAGTTTGATCTAAGTGATCAGAAGAGAAAATCCTGTCTTCGGGACATGTGTAACATGACTAAAAAAATCTGGAACTGTTTTGATTTAAATTCCTTCCTCAGTGCTGCCGGACTTGTGCCATATGACAAACTAATCACGTTTATGAATATACCATGTGATCCTTTTGGAACAGTTTTTTTTTTTACAGTATGATAAGCATTGATATCTGTGAAATCTGTAAATTATACTGTGAAGTATTATTTTAAAATTGCATTTTTCATTTTTCATTCCCCTTGGGTCATACCCAGTATTTGGAAATATTAGTGTGCTCATTTTCAAATCATTTTCAAATCTGAAATATACATAGATATGGAAATCAAGATTTGAAGTAATTGAGAAGAAATTTGAATGTCTAATTTGAAAAAAAACATTGAAAATATTTTAAAATTTATATAGTGGTATAATTTGAAGACAAATGTGATGTGTTTATTTATTTATTAGATTTCATTTTGAACTTAGTAAAGATTGTTACCACAGTGTTAATTGTTCCAATTAATTCTCATTTTTATTGTACCAATATAGCAGTATTGTTAACAATATGATTGCAGTTTGCAATGTACTTAAAATTAGATGATAAAATTAATATTTCATCATACATATAAAAAATTATATTTGGGTGGGGCTCTTGGTTCTTTAATAGAGTTATTGATACGACTTGCATAAATGCTAATGATAGCACAAGCACTGAAAAACAAATTTAAACACTTCAAAAAAGCATGCTAACTTGCCATATTTTCTTCCATTGTCACAACGTCAATCATCATTACTGGGTTCTGCTGTGCTGAACCAATCAGGACCGGGCATGCAAAGTTCTTAAGCTCCTCCCCTTC
>JANHFP010000924.1:0-12215 GCA_032468135.1 Calamaria suluensis | reverse complement strand
CAGATCCTGAAGATGAAACTCAAATACTTTGGCCACCTAATGAGAAGGAAAGACTCACTGGAGAAGAATGTAATGCTAGGGGAGATGGAGGGCCAAAGAAGAAGGGGACGACAGAGAACGAGGTTACTGGATGGAGGCATGAGCTTGGGTGGACTCCAGAGGATGGTGGAGGACAGGAAGGCCTTGAGGAACATTGTCTATGGGGTCGTGATGGGTTGGACACTACTTCACAACTAACAACAACATAATAGTTAGAAAAATGTTAACTGGTATAAAGTGTCTACCCACTGCAAGTCCAGACTTTGGGGGGAAAGTGCAAAGAGGAGCAGCTAAGACGATTGAAGGACTGGAGACAAAAACATGTGAAGAATGGTTGCAGGATTTGGGTTTGACTAGTCTAGAGAAAAGGAGGACTGGGTGGGAGGTGATATGATAGCAGTATTTTAGTATTTGAGAGGCCGCCACAAAGGGGAGGGGTGGGTCAACTTATTTTCCAAAGCACCAGAGGGCAGGACAAGAAGCAATGGATGGAAACTACTCAAGGAGAGAAGCAACCTGGAATTAAGGAGAAACTTCCTAACAGGACAATTAACCAGTGGAACAGCTTGCCTTCAGAAGTTGGTGCTTCATCACTGGAGGCTTGTAAGAAGAGACTGGACAGTGACTGTCCCATCATATCCAGTCAGCATGTTTGATAGACTACATAACCTGATGTTTTCAGAGGAAATATAACTACCCATCCTCCTAATATGAGAGAAATGTTTCCAGGATATACTACTGGTTGGTTAGATGGAAGATGCCTTTATAAGAGTTCTGTATGGGCCAATTTTTGGCAATAATATTTTGCGCATTATTCTTTTTTAGGTTTTGGTGGAATCAAAATTCTCACTGCTGGTTACAGGAAATATGATCCACTTCCAGATTATACAGGTATTCTAAGAGATAGAGGAGAATGCTACTGAAATGGTGTTACTTTTATTGCTTTTAAATGTATGTGCATAGTATTACACTGAAAGTGAGAAATATACCATTCTTTTGGTTTGGTACTAAGACATTCCCCCCCCCCCCTCCATTTATTTTTTACTTTTAACATTCCAAATTCTTGTTGCTGATGTTTGGCAGCAAGTCACTGAATACCATAAAGATAAAATGTTTTTCTATGAATGCTAATTGTTTAATGTGTTTGTAGATAATTTATCATTTTAAGAACAAATCTTGAAATAGTACAGTCAATTAAAATGCAAAATATAGAGAATAAATTTTAAAAATAGTATAGTTGAAAACCAAGAGAAAGAAGGAAGAATACAAGTGAAGCCAACACACACACAAACACAAATATGAATGAAAGGCATGAGGGAAAAATAAGTGTTCAGTAGGCCTCTAAAAGTATAATACAGGGCCTCATTTATTTCATAATGGAGAATTTTCCAGATTGATAAACAGATACATAATTTGAACACTTTTACTTTATTTTCTTCTGATGGAATTGGGGAATATGTTTCTAAAATATTTCCAGTCCGTGCCCTTGAGGTATCATGCATTTAATGTACAGGGTTATCTTTATATGCTTTGTAATACTTAGCAAAGCCACACTGTGACATCTTTTAAAAGTTATTTGTATTAGAACTGAAATCAAACTAATTATAACATTTTAGTTATGCCGCTGATAATTCTTTAGCTAAAGCTGAATCAGAACTTGCTCCTAGATCATAGTTTTATTCCACAGAGCCTCTTATATTATTTAAATGTGGATTTGAGCCTGCTATTTTAAATCTCAAGAGACAGCTTGCTCAGTTTAAAGTAAATATGCAATCTCAATAAAAACAGTGGACAGTAGACAAGCCACTCTGTCTTCTGCTGCTTTTGAATTAAGCATTAGCAACATGATAGGTTCTTTCCTTGGTCCCAACTTAGATTTAACTGAAGGGAATAAATTTAGGTTTGATGCATATGAATATCTCCAAGAGGTGTGACTGAAATGTAAGGGGAAGTCTATTTCTAACTTAAGGCCAATTTAGACTAGTGTAGTTGCAAAGCTGAAATACACACACATTTTTTGCACTCACTTCTAGTACTCCCTCTTTTGGTCAATACCATGTAATGCCTGCTGTATGTAGATCCTATTTATCACTTTGGATTAAGTTGCTGGCATGGCATGTACTTCCTTTTCTCTGTTTCTTCAAAGTTGGTTCTTACATAAAACTTAAAAGGACAGAATTTCTGTCAACCTTTCAGTTACATTTATCAGAACTTTAACCAGACACTCTTAAATTGGTCTCTTGACTTAGTAATTGCTAAATGTTTTCTTTTAAAAGTGATGGTGCTTTTATATAGTTGTGGTAGGGAGGCAGTTAGAAGGCACAAACGTCATTCATGAGCTGAAATCCAAAAATTTGAGCACCTCTCCTGAGTAGTCCAGCTAAAAGGCAGATGTGAAAAAAAAACTGATTCTACAATTCCATTCTTTTAGGAATTGTCATTCCTGAGAAAAACAAATTGAGAATAGTTGAAAGAGCACCAAACTTGCTTAAGGTTAGGCGACAGCCCAAGAACTTGCGTGACATCCGAGGTCCATCTACAGAAGCCACTGAATTTACTGAAGGAAAATTTGGTATTGTGGTAAGTAAGAATCTTCTTAGTTGTATAAAACAAGTACAAAGTGGTGGCAATTGAATGTGAAAGACCCTTGCCATTTCAAAAAAGGTTACTTAATGATGGTCTTTATTACCTGAATTATTTAAAAAAAATCCCCCTCAACTTTTTTGGCCTGCAGGCTATGGATGGTGGCTATCTCCGCTGGGTTCACTTTGAAGTGATGCGTTTGAGTATTAATCGGCACATGAATTCCAAGACAATGTTTGCACTGTGGAGAGTCCCTCCTCCTTACAAGCCCATTACTCGCAAAGGACTAGGACACCGTATGGGTGGTGGCAAAGGTGCAATTGATCACTATGTGTCAGCAGTGAAATCAGGTCGCCTCATAGTGGAAATTGGTGGGCAGTGTGAGTTTATTGAGGTGAAACACTTCCTCACTCAAGTGGCCAAGAAACTGCCTTTTGAAGCCCAAGCAGTCAGCAGGGAAACCCTTCAAGAGATGCGGGACAGAGAAGAGGAGAGGCAGCGGAATAACCAGAATCCATGGACATTTGAGCGCATTGTTAGTGCCAATATGCTGGGAATACGGAAATATCTGAGCCCTAATGACTTACAGTACAAGGGTCGCTACTGGGGAAAGTTCTTCCTGCCTGACAGGGTGTGAGTGGAGATTTTTGGAACCTGATCTGCTGCAGCCATTCTTTGAAAACAGAGGTTTGTGCGTGAAGAAACAAGTGAGTGGCTATATATCTGGAAGTCCAATAAGTATGGAGGGTGAAGGAGTGGTGGTGGTGATGATGTAGAAATTGGGATAAATAAACTCATCAATGGAAGTTTGCTCCAGTGTTTGATATTTTGGCTTTCATCTGGGAAATTCTATGCACCTTTGATTTGCAAAAAGAGTTGGGACAAAATTCTCAAAATCCAGTTTAAATATTTAGATGGGTAACGAGTTTGGTAAAGAAAATATCCTCTCATAAACCAGAAGCATTTTTCCTGTAAACCACACAGCTCAATAGACATGCTGGGCATTTTAGAACATTTTATGAGAATTACTGTATTTCCTATTCACAAAATGGCTGCAATCTTTCTCAATAGAGACTTACCAGATAGTAAACCAGTGAAGTATTTGCTACCCTTCCAGCATACCCTTTTCTTTGAGGGTGCTGCATGGGTTGGGAAGTGTGTACGAGAGGTGCCAAGTTTGTTTAGGGCAAGCGTAGGTCGGAGTGGGTGCACAAGAGGTGGAGGAATTGGGGAGTGTAGTGTAGATTGAGCAAAGTGTACAAACGTGCAGAGGTACCTCCTAAGTTGGGGAGTGTGTGCAGGATGCAGCATGGGTCAGGGAGGTTGTGTGAATGATTTGTATGGCATGAACAGATTATGCACCTGAGCAATATGCGACCTCCTGCCTGCTTCTCTGTTCCTGATAACTCTCAGCCAGCATCCTACAAGCAAAGACATGGCTTGTGGGAAATTAGCAGGGAGCATGGACAATTAGATTGAGTTTATGCTTCCTGCTGTCTTCCCCATTGATTTGTGGAAATTTGACAGGGAGCGCTGGAAATGACAATAATGTAACTGCAGCTAATTACGGTAGCACTGAGTGGCCACAAATTTGCCACATTTCAATCCCATAAGAGTCATGGGTCCTGGATTTGGGACACATTTGTTAGCCCATTTGAGGTATGTTATTCAAAAATTGTTGTCCTATGATGTACCACTTTGCCCAATTGAATGTTACATATACACAAAAGTTTTCGTAGTATATAGATTTTTTAAAAACTCTGTATTTAGGCCCATCCCTGCTATAAATCTAGATGGAAGTTATTCCAGTATTTGCAGCTGAACTGGGAAGATCCTAGGAAATTTTAAGACCCAGATTCTCCCCCCCCCCATACTACTGTATCTGAGGAATTATTTGTTGACTTAGTGCATCACACATGATTCTAGATGAAATAAACTTTTTATTCAGGAGGATTCCTTTGTTAACATCTATGCTTTTGGAACAGTAGCAGAATAACTTAAACCTGGAATTACTAGAATAGTTCATTGTATAGTTACAAATATCTCCCTTTCCCTATCTAATGATAAATTCATTTCAAAGGGGAAAATATATGTTTACCCAAATGGAAGCAAAATGGGTATCATTGGACCAGGATAAAATGAATAATATGCTAACCACGCTCACTCATCCTAACTGGAGCCATGATCCAAAGCAATAAATATTACATGCTTGAATAAATAACTTTTAATTCTATAAATAAAAGACAAACTTTCCCTTAGTATGTAAGAAATATAAGAAGTCAGTATGTAAAAATATGTTGAAACCGTTGATGTCCAAACAAATCTTCATGAATATTAAAGCATTGCCTCCACTACAGATGCCTGCAGCTTGGCTCAAAATTTGCCATTCATACAGTTAAATGAGCTAGAAATATATACATATCTGTTACCAGAATCATAAGGTTTACAAAGATGGTTCTGGATATTATTCAGAAGGTGAGAAAATATGGGACAGATCGTTGTCCAGATGTCTAATTTCATATCACTGTAGCAAAGGGAGTCTTGGGAAGGAGTCTTGGAACAAGTCATTTCTTTTGACATTTGACATAGCACAAGCAGAAAGTACAGCCAGAGGAAACATCTCACATTTAAAAGCGAGGAGGTGCATATACATTTTGACAGCAAAGATAAGGCAGGGGAATATGTAGCTTATTGTCATCTTCCATAAGAATAATTTAAAATGCCTCCCAAGAATTGGGTTTCAATGCCAAAACGTTTACACTGGGTAGAAGGAGCCAGCATAACTGGTAATGATGTTCCATAAAACCTAAGCATTAATGTTCACCGATCAATCAAGAGTTAGGTTGGTTGGCTTTCAGTAGTTGCAATAAAAAAGACCCTTATGTTCTATTATTCACATCCCCCTTCCAAGATGAAGTTTCTAAGTGTTGCTCTATTCTGGCTCCTTCTTCCCCTCTTGGTACCAATGAAGACGTTTTGATAGGTTAATCATTGGCTATGACATCTCCAAAAGTGGGAGAACAGGAGATAATTGGGGAAGCCTGACAGGCCAAAATCATGTTACAGGTCCATCCTGAAAGGAAAGAGAAGAAAAATGAAAAGGTATAGAGATCATAAGTGGTGTGAGCATATTAACCAAAAAAGATCCTGGAAGTTACTATCCCTAATATGTAGTTTCCCTCGTGTTAATTAGAATAAGAGATATTTGCACTTGATTCAGTTTAAGAATATGATATTTAACCTCACTAACCTAGATTGCATAAATTTATATAAGTAGATGACTATTTTTCTGTAAACAATTACTGCGGAGAAGTATCAGGTGAAGAATTTTCACCACAACTATGCATGCACTAGTCTAGGTGGAAATAAAAATATAGCCCAATACATCTGCAATGTGGAGGATCCCAATTGCCCTGGTTAAGATAACACTAAGCTTCTGTATTTGCATACAACTTACCTTAGACAAATGACAAAGAACAAGGAGTGTTCACATAAAGAAGCTCCCAAGAGTAGAAGCCAGGATAATTATGAGGATGATGCAGCATACCATAATCATTATCTTCTTCTGCTCAGCAAGAGGAAAAATACCCAGATATATTAATAAACATGGAGGTGGTAGAATTGGAGGAAGAACAGGGCTTATTTTATATGAGTTCACATAGTACAGGTAAGTCTTCACCTTACAACCACTATTGGGGACCAGAATTTCCATTGCTAAACAAAGTGGTTTTTAAGTGGGTCACATTTGCGACCTTTTTTCCAATGGTGGTCAGGCAAATCATTGTAGGGGCGGTATATAAATGTGAGTTAATAAATAAATAAATAAATGTTCGTTGTTAAGTGAATCCAGATTTCCCCATTGACTTCGTTGGTCAGCACCTCTGGGAAGATCACAAATGGTCTTGACAAACATCCAAATTCCATCCAAATCCAGTTGACAAGCATCCAAATTCTGATCAGGTGATTGTGGCGATGCTTTGATGGTCATACATGCGAGGACTGGTTGCAAGTTACTTTTTTCAGTGCCATTGTAACTGTAACCGATCACTAAACAAATGGTTGTAAGTAGAGGACTACTTGTAACTGATAGGAAGGTTGAGACACAACACAGAGGAGTTAAAGAAGATACAAACTGTTCTTTCACAGACCCAGATTATATTGCAAAATTCTCCTCATTGAGCTTT
Organism: Calamaria suluensis; assembly: GCA_032468135.1. Taxonomy (NCBI): domain Eukaryota; kingdom Metazoa; phylum Chordata; class Lepidosauria; order Squamata; family Calamariidae; genus Calamaria; species Calamaria suluensis. The sequence continues at coordinate 5,409 of JANHFP010000924.1, read as the reverse complement.
TGTCCCCTAAGTTCAATTCATGTTGGAAACTTGTACTATTCATAGTTGTTTTAGATGGAAAGGGTACTATCCAAAAGTCCATTTCTAGTTGTGCATTCATTTACCAGGACATCTCCATGTAACTACTAGCAACAAGTGGAAAATATTCAGCTAAGGTTGGTGTTCTAAAAAATACATAGGGTGAGTACTTCTATTTTCATAGAACCATTCTTACCACACCTTCTTACAGATGCTGCAACCATAAGGCAAACATGATACAGGCCAAAGGAAGTACATGTTCCTCAAAACTAACTGTATGGTTATACAGTACCTACTACTTCAGGAGTTAGTGGACAGACACAAAAATTACAGACCAATGTTCCAATAATTCATTTATTCTTGAGCATCATTTCTTTAAAAAGTTTCATCAAAACAATTTCCTAGAACCTCCGCTGTCCATAGGCAGCTTACTATATTGAAGTGCAGTTTTTCATCTTATCATAAATGGCTCTTTCACTGCTACCCCCATTTACAAGTTACAGACATCAAAGCCAAGAGAGACCACCACACTTTCTTAGCTCTGTCTGTGTTATATAAATCGTTTATCAATGGCTAGACAAACTAGAATCTAAACGGTGGAACTGGTGGAGAAATTGATAGTTTTTGCTAGGAACTAGTACATAGTCATCTCTCCCCAGATAAAATGGGAATCACTTTCTCTTTGGTTCCAATCAAATGCCTGTTTTGTCTCATATAATTAAAAAGTAAATAATCATTATAGAATTTGAATGTGCTGTTGATCTCTAAATCTGCATAAAACATTACTACCAGAGTCCCAAACTCTGCCATAAAATGTGTCGTCTACATCTCCATATCAATGATCAGGTGTAAGCAGAGAATTTGGTTGATTTAGTCTCTGAGGTAGATTTCCATGCAGTAAATATACTGATTTTGAAGGCAACAACAATTGTGTTAACTTTTCCCCCAGGGAAAAATCTGGCACTCTTCTGATGATATAACTAGCTTCTCTAATCAAACAAAAAAAATTACACATTTTTAAGCAATACACAAATCTTTCAATTTCCATGAGTTATACCACTGTAGGAATGGAACAGGTGCAGCTGAGCAGGCCAAAGGGCATACAAGTTGTTAGTGATAGCAAAATGTTCTTATATACAAAAACAAAAATTTTAAAAAATGGAATTTCTATCAGAAAAACATTAATGTTATAACCATATTCATAAGAGAAAGCTGCTTTCTTTTTTCATCTTTAACCAAACAAGGATTTTACCAAGCAATAAAGTATCTTCTATAAATAGATTAGATGTTAGAAGAAATGGGTCTCATCTGCCATCCCACATCTACTAAATTACCCAGTGTTTTTCTCCAGACCACTTTTTCTGCCTGACAAACCTTACAAACAGCAAGTTCAGTGCTGGGTGCAACACTTATCAACCAGAAACCCGTCGGCACAAAATTTAAAATATTAAAACAGAAAGAACCCTCCCAACCCCCAATTTCCCTAATCTTCATGTCCTCAAAAAGACAGGCCATAAAAACAATTATATATTAGAAAAAGAGATGAGATACAATTTTGCCTTCAGTATTTGCAAATAGAGCTGTACAAGCATGTTGGGTTAAAATGGACTTTCAAGTGTACTGGAAGTGGTCCTGCCTCAAGGTGACATATTCATTTTTGGTTCCAAGGTCAAACAATTTTAGTGCGCTCAGAGCAGCTGCTCAAAACTGGATTATTTTAAACTCAAAACACTTTGAATACACCACTACTTACAGCACCTCAGAAATATAATTGCTTTCCAAAAGTGAAAGGAGCTGTCCAATATGAAGTAACACATATCCCAAGGAGTGTCTTTGTTAATGATTATTTGAAGACAGGTCTTCCTTCTTACTCAGGCCTGTTTTAAGTTCCCAAAGTATGTAATATCCATGGCTATACCAAAACATTTGAGCTAAGTAGTTAATAAACACAAGGGTGTGATTGCTAATAGTCCATCTCTAATGCAAAACACAGATATTGGCCTGATTTAAAACATGGACTGAACATCAATTGGTGTGCCTCAATTTTGCTTGTTTGCCTAAATCCATTGTGTCTTCCAATATCTTAGCTGACTGCAGACTCATTTAACATGTTCATAGCTAACATTCCCCCATGTGATGTGGATTGAAGGACACCCTCTGGGCTAACATCTCATGTTTTCTGAAAAAAATACAAAACCTGCTCCAGCCTGCGGAGTATAAAATGGGGTAAAGATTAGGGGTTAACTAGCAGTTTAAGTCTTCGTTCTAAATGGACTGTTTGAAAATAACGTCGTCTGACATCTCCAATAAATTATACAATGTTTTTGAAAAGGGTTAAATCAAAGCAGTGAGGTAGGCAATAAGGCTCCCCAAATCCCTCTTAAGGTTCATTTCTACTGTGTTGTTGATCATTCCAGAAGAAATCCTTGAATTGAAGCCAGCAGGTAAATCATGAAGGAAAAGAGGAATGGATAAGGAGTAGATCAGATAGGAACTCCTCTCTGGAATGCCAGGAGATTTCTGGATGTTCTGGTTGCAGGAAGGTACATTAGGGTCTTCAGGCTATGGAAATGGAGCAGCCTGGCTCTCACAGGAAGCAGCACGGGTACAAGTGCACTCATCCTGCAGAGCACCATTCATACTTCATCCAAGCAGGGTAGGGAAGGAAATGAAAAATCATGGCATTGAGGTTCAAGAGGGAAATCTTGCTACTGACTTAGGAGGAGCTTGGGAATGTCTGGAAGATGGAAAGGAACAAAGTGGGAAAAGTTAGGTCTCAAAAAGGAAAGAGCAGCCCACTTCATTTTAGTCATATATCAATATAAACTCCTATAGAGTAGTAGATCATGAATTGAATCATCCCCTTACTTGGCTTTCGGTATGCTTAATGAATTAAAATTCTATTTTTCCCCCATGATGGCCTTCCTTATTAGCCCTGAAGCTTCAGTCTACAAAAATATAATGGGAGACCATCACCATCATCTTTGAGGTATAACAAAAGTTACACTCGAGTGAGGTGCTCAGAGAACAATGTTGAGGGGAAGTGATGGGACTAATATGAGGAAAAATAGCTGATCTTTTATCAGGGACCTATATTATTATGGGAAAATTTCACAGATCAACCAAACATAAAAATCAACTAATTTCTACAAATGGCCTCGTATTTTTTTTACCAGAGGACCAAATAGTACTGTTAATACCATTCTCAAATACAATTTATTTCTTGTGAAGGAACGTACAATAGATTCCTATTCAGAAAGTATACATCACGTTTGTGGGAAAACCCAAGCTTCTCCAGACTATCAAACATTTGCAAAGTTTATTTTAAGAGTAGTTGACTAAGCCATGGTGACCTAGTTCATGTATAATGAACTTAAGCCATTGTTTGTTAAAAGAACAATGGCAGAGAGGGCATGTGGTACTAAGTTGAAACCACACAAATCATACCATGGCTTAGTTTGATTCATGAAGCTGGTCATTCTATTCTACCACTTTCCAGTGCTGGGAAGCCAAATTCAGAAGCATATGTAAAAGTACAAATTGGACATTAGACCCTTCTCCCACAAGTTGTAGAAAAACCCTATTGGAGTATATGCAGTTCTTTTTATAAACCAAGGGATACAGTTGGGTACCATGATTAAACAAACCAATCAACCCTGGCCCAAGTATTATGATCATCAAACTGAGAGGAAAACATTAACAATTTTGACTGGCAGTGGCAGATTAAACTAATCCTGAAAAAGCAGTCAAGAACTGAAACAATAATTCAGCTTCCCAGGCTACTTACGGTTCAGTGCCAGAAACCCAGTTGGTTACTTTTATTTCAGTCCGACTGAAAGTCCAATAATGAGAGCTACAATTCCCAGCAAGACTACTATTATCACAATGATAATTATTGTTTTCTAGAAGAGTGAAAAAAGTAAGATTTAACCAGTGTGCCGACAAATAGGAGGTAAAGTTTGAGCAAATTGGTTGGATAGCAATGGATATTTGATTAAGTTAAAGCACTTTGTTTGTAGTATTACTTCAATAGTAATTGGGCTTTGATACTATTGAAGCAGTATTACTTCAATATTACTATTAGGTAGATCAGACAGGAAGAACATCCAGATGAATTAATTATACTTCATTGTAAAATGACATTAACAGAATCTTGCAAGTCTGGAAGTACATTTCTTCTCTTCTTGCTTTTACAACCCAAGAAACTAGGAAGTGTCCCGTATGAGATGTTTGCCATGTCGCCATTTCTTCTACAGGCTAAGCTGCCTTTTATTTCTACATACCATCACAAGACAGATATTTGCATTTCTATGATGTAGTAGAATTGATAATCTATATCTATAATCAACAAATAATCTAATCCCCATGGAATATGTTGCCAAATGTATTCAACAGAAGCAAGTAATCATATAAGGAAAGGTTCAAAGGTTAAGCTACATTGTGATGGGTATGAATGTGCAAATGAACATTGGTTTTAGAACCCTCCATCCAACTATTCAATTTTTTTAGAATAGATTGGATTATCAGAGCCAACCAGACAGACAATCCCTGGTGTACAAGACTGATTTTATTTTTAAATGATTAGGCAGAGTTCAGAAAGATCAGGATGACGGAATAGGATGAAGACTTCATTTGTACTTGGTGGCTCCTATTTATATTAGTAAAGCGGAATAAAATGTCCAAATTGGATCGGTTTTCCAATATAATAGAATTTTGGGAAGAATTAGTGTAAAGAGACATTGGACTCTTATCAGCAGGATAATTCTGAAAATTGAACAGATTGGGATCAAATTTGATATGGTCAGAGAAATCAGATAAACGTTTTAAAGAATAGGCTGGATCTGGTTAGAAGCCGCTGGGAAAAATATTTCAGAAAAATTTTGGGAATGTTCTCTTATGGGAGAAGCAGTTGGGCAGGGTGTAGGAATATTGCTGACTGCTCAGTTCTGAGTCTCCCCTTTGAACCTCCCCTCCCTCCTGGTCCTGTAGCCCACAGCAGCACTATTATTAAAGTGCGGGGGGAAATTCCAGAAACCACAATCTCTATGTCCTTGTTATCTTGCATTTAAAGAATCATAAGGCAGAGCTATTTGCAAGATATCTGGCTCTCATATCAATACAAAGTTTGCCTTAGATGTTGCATGTAGACACACAGGCACATACTGCAGCCAAGGATACGATATAATACAGATCCTTATTCAGTTTTCACTTTAAAATGGGGTTTGCTGTCCAAACCTGCACACCTGAATCAGAAATGTGCGTTAATTAGAGCTAGGCAGGACTTTAGAATGAGAAGAAAAAAAAGATGCTCTGGAACAGGGCTCTCCAACCTTGTCAACTTTAAGACTTGTGGACTCCAACTGCCAGAATTCCTCAGCCAGCAAAGCAAAG
>JANHFP010000921.1:158693-169460 GCA_032468135.1 Calamaria suluensis | reverse complement strand
GATAACCATTTATCTAAAGAGGTGTAGGTTTTCCTGCCTGGGCAGGGGTTTGGACTAGATGACCTCCAAGGTCCCTTCCAACTGTTATTATTATTATTTAGACTTCTAGTTGGACATGAATATATGTTTTCATATAATCTTCTTGAGATGTGTACTGTGCCTTAGAGTCAGACATGACTTTTTAATAAAGTTTGATTCTGTGTGTCTTTTGTGAGATTGGGGAAATGAAGAGTTGAATATAGCCATAGACTTTCATGCTGAAAAAAACAGTTGCATTATAGAAAGTATTTCACAGGTGTTGACAGTAGGTGGGCTATTAAAATGTTACCATATATAGGGCTTTGGCATTGCGGAGACTACTTAGAGGGGAGGTTTGAGATCCTCACATTCCATTTTATAGATTGAGTTGTTCATTACCTAAAATAACAGGGATTATCATTTCAGACAACATATATGAGGTTACACTGTTGTGTCAAACTGTAGCCCACAATATGTGGTATCAGAATGTGAACCATAAGGCAATTCAGAAATGAATGTGTAGCTGCAGGAGACTGCAGGTAAGAAACATCCAATTACAGCTTGAACAGAAAAATTAGAAACAGGTTGATTGATCTACAAGGAAAGCAACATGCATGCCCTAGCCTGCATTTTGGGGCCTTCCAGCATATCCAAAATCATTGAACTGCTTTTCTGGTGTAAAGGCATAGCACATCTACACAAAGCTTAATGCTTTATTTAACACTTTCATGGTCTTTTACTTTACGTATCTAAAAATGTTCATTCCCGTTCTTGATAGCCACAAAATTAAATATACCTTCTACTAACTTTTTGTATTGTTTTGTTTTTTGGCTGCCCATTTCACAATAGTGATTCTGGGCAGGTATACCATAAAGATTAAAAGCAACATTGACAAGTCACAGCCCATAATGCTTGAGGTGACTAACACATTCCTGTCATAAAACTTAATCAAGATTTGTCTCAGTCCTCTTGCACAAATAATGTTCACACCAAATGCTACATTTAATTTTTTTAAAGAATAGTATACATTAAAGGGATTGGGCATCAGGCTTATACTATCTCTGGCACCAGTTTGTCCAATTCAGCCTAAGCAACAATACAAGTAGATGGGTTTTTTTCTAAATTAAATACCTAAAGAATGTGAAATAAAGCCAATGAAACACTCTTTACTGCCACCAAGCTACAGTTTAGAATGTTTAGAACTCTATTGGAAAAGGAATAACCCACAACAGCTTGGCAGTTCAAAATAGCATGCAGGTCAGATTATCTGGTTCCTATTAGTCTCTTCTACTAATCGTTTTAACTGCGAGACTAGCAGGCAACATCTACTGCTTTTCATGGTTAGAGTCACTTACAAACTGTTAGATAATGACAGACAGGACCCCGGAGCCAATCAGTTTAAACCTGGCTCTGACCAATCCGGAGTGTGATTCACAGCGCAGGAAGTTTAAAGACCTGCCAGTGGCTGGTCAGCTTCTGTATAAAAAAGCTGGCGCGCTTTAGTCGCATGTTCTCTTTAAGCTAGTTTGAAATAAAGTAACACTGCTGTTACATCGTGGGTCTGGTCTAATTTACCCTACACTTCACAAACCAAGAGGAATTCAGGTAAAAAAAGAACAGTTAATGACAACTACTATTAACTTGAAGGTGAGAAATAGGGTTCAGACATATCTGGCATTCCACTTAGAAAAATTGCCACTGGTTTCCTTGGATTGAAGCACAAATATTTCAGAAATCACATAAAAGCATCACACTTTCTTGATTTGCATACTGCCCATATTACTTTTTGGCTGAGCAACTTTTTACAAAACATATTGCACATGAGCTATGATCCAATGTGGAAAAGGAAAGCCTGTTTTTCATATTTTGTGACTTAGGAAAGCTTTTCTGAACCAAAATGAAAGATTGTCAATTTCTCACTATCTTTCAATTTTACGATTTTGATGTTGTTGCAGTCAAATCAAAACTTCTATATGACTGTCATTTATACTTAGTATTCTGCTGGTATGTAAACTGAAATGGAAAATGACTATTTTGTTCCAGGATGCCCTTTTTGAAGCATTCGTTTATTTTTCCAAGGCTACAAAAGACACATGACTTTAAGTGACACAGGTGTTGTGGTGTCATTTGGGTAATTGCTATAGATCATCCACATGGTACTTTTCTTTCTCTGTTATTACTTTGGTTGCATTCTATAATTGTGAATGGAATGCTATATATCTCCAGCATTTCTGCTGGAGATGGTTTAGATTTTTCAAGGTATTTGCTCTTTGACCCCTTGATAGAAGATGATTGAAAGGACTTGGACATTTCAATTTTATTTTTTAACATTGCCGGCAAAATCTTTTCCCTGTGCTTGAAGTGAGTGCACATATTGAACCACACACTATATTATTAACTCTTGGAAGAGCCTGTCAATCAAGACATCTGATAAATAATGTAGAGTACTTACTGCAGAAATTGTTTATTTAAAGTAAAGGAGAAGTACCGGTAAAAGTTACATGTCCTTTACATATTTTTTTAAAAAATAATAATATTGAATTTTTATGCTTGTAACAAAGAAAGAATAATATAGAATAGAATAACTAAAATGTAACAAATATATGATCATGATAAACAGGTGGACATTGGATATATCATAATAATATATCTATCTGAAAATCTTTTTGAAGGTGTTTCTAATGAAATGAAAAACAATTTTCCCATTAAGATACTCGGAAAGGAGGAGTTAAAAATACTTTCCATCTCTGAAAATGTTCAGAATATTCCTGGTTGGTATCAATACCTTTTGATAAAATTGTCCAGAGTATCTTCCTGGATTGTAGTTCTGAGAAGAAGGCACTGGGTTGTAATGATTCCACTCTCATTTGGAAGGTTAATCACTTGGCTTTGTATTGGATTAGTATTTAGCATCTCTTTCTAAATCCATGAAACCTATTAATTTGGAAAATGAAGCAGTGTCATCAATATTCATATTCCACAAACAATGAACACCATCACTTTTATTTTGTTCAGAATCTTTTTTTCTTCTCTTCTTATAGCAAACTTCTTAAAGTCTCTGTCTTCATGAAACACATTTTCTTGTGAAATTTAGTAATATGTTGATACCTATAGCTTGCTTTGACAAAATAATAGATTGTGTTGAGTAGTTTGAATTGAGCAGTTTTGTCTTTATTGGCCTTTTAACAGTAAAGTTTATTTCTATTGAATTGTATTGAGTTAGTCCTACATGTACAGGACTGTAGTCTGTCAACTTCAGCAGCTATTTGTATGAAGGACCAGGTGCAATTGGCTTCAATTATGTAATGTTTCATCAGTAATGGATGTCTTTGCAATAACATTTTGAGCTGTAAATAAAATAAGTTGCAGGAAGTTACAGATCTGGTGTCAGATATCTTTGGCTATAACTAAGAAAGTTTAGCAGAGATTCTGCAATATTTTAGTTAAATTCTCAGCTAGACAAAAAGGTCTGAAGCAGGGCCTGTGTTCTATGTTCCCAGTGGCTCTGGGAGCAATAGTAAACAGAAACACAACACAATGGCTTTAGAAGGAAAGAACTTAAGCTTCATTCATAAAATATGAGATGGAATGTAATCCAGACAAGATTGCAGCATTGATTTATTTCCTATCTCTGAAGGAAGTATTTGCTATTTGATAGTATGTAATTATCACCCCTTTTTCCTTTGGGCAAAAACATATTTGAAGGCATGCCATAGATGTCTGCCACTGTAGAGTCCGTAGGATGGCTGGAATCATTGTTGCATTTATGGAAAAATGGAGACTAGACTAGTTAAAACTTTATATTATGCAGTATGATCATATCTACTATACTCAATGATAACATTGTTCATCAAACTAGAGCAGGCCGAAGTCCTGAAAAGTATCCTTGAAATGCATTTAAAATATTTTTAAAAATATTTTAGTATTATTTTCATGTTTAAAGTCTACTCCCAACGTAATAGTGATCTAAGCAACCTGTGAACCAGATCTGGCCCCCGGGCCTTGAGTTTGACACCCCTAGGGTACATGTTCTCCACACACATTTAATTTATCTCCCTAAAATCAACATATAATCTCATCATCCCATCCCAACTTTCAGACAACAACAATTTATTTTAAAAATTTAAAAGAGTTGGATACTTTGATACTGTAAGTTAAACATTGATACATACATATTTTTTCTTTCTAATATGCATTTTCATAAATGCAGAGAAAATAACTGTCAAATAAAACAAGGAAATTTTGTTCCTTGGTGCATATGATGTGTGTGTATGTGTTTGTGTGTGTGTTGTTTCCTATTATGAAAACATTCTATTTAACTGATAATATTTATCTGGATCTTAATAAATAATTCAAAAAGGCTTACTTATAAACAGCAAGGTAATCTTTCTTGCTGATGCATGCTATAGAAATAATACACTTTGTATTATTTTGTATTTGGTACACAGATATTCTCTACCTGGGAGCTGACTAACTGAATCAGATTGTTGGATCACTTTATAATAGACAATACAATTATTTCTGGTTATGGGTAGCACTTCTCCAGATTCATTAACTTTATCCCCACCCACCCCCAGTCCTTCCTGAAAAATAACAAGATTACAACCAGCAAAGTTTCCATGACTTGGCTACATTTCCTCCCTCTTTTCTGATCGATTTTTTAGTTTCTGCTTCTAAGTATTCTTAAGAGAGACAGCACATTAACAGGTGTCCTCACATAAAACTGGAATAAAATTCCATCTTTGAACAAGAGCTTTTCTAGCAGTCTCCCATTGGATCCTTTTTCCATCAGGATAATCCAGGTGGGGATGTGTCACCAATTTAGCCATCCCAGTCTAATAGCAAATGGCAGTATTAGCAAAAGCTAATATGCCTATAATTCTGATTCTGTGCAATCAGAATTAAACAAGAATTGGATCACACACTTCTACAATTACCTGGAATTCTGAAATATTCTATTCAGCAATCCTTATCCCCACAGGGTTACTTTCTGGTTGTAAAATGTAAACTTACAATTGTCAGATACATTGTTTGAAGTATTTCTGTTATTTTTTTCCATCCCCAGTTATCAAAAATGCCACCCAAATTTTCATTTTCTTCCACTTTCTTCATATTTATTCAGCTGTCACTGTTGTACAAAGTAGAATGGCAAAATGTTAGGTCTCATCAAGTGTTGATGTATATTTTCTTTACTTTCTTTCTTTATTAGTTACATATATCAGCCATTTTCCTTCAAGACCTCCAGGTGGCAGAAAGATATTCCCTCTTTCAACTTTTTCTGACATCCACCCTTTGACTGAGAAGGTATGCACTTCCATAGCTGAGTGGGAACATAAACCTCAGCCTTGTCACTCCCATGCCTGCAGCTTAAAAAGTAAGTTATTTTACTGTAACAAGTGTTTGGACCTTGATATCCAAAAGGATATATGCAGGATAAAAACTTCTTCACACTTCACATACCACTGAAGAAAAGATCTCCCTTCACTGTTTGTGAGTCTGGTTTCTTGTTAAGGGTAGTAGTGGGATTACCTGGCCAATGAAACCTTCCCAGCAATTTCTGTTGTAATAAGAATAGGCATTTTCATGATTACCTTTCTATTTAAATATTTATATTTAAATAGCTAGAGAAATTGAAAATGCGGAAATTAAAAGTATCTGTTCAGGAGGCAACCTGTAAATTGTTCACTGAAATGTTACTATTGCGCTTTTTAAAAAAGTCCAGGAATCTCATAATTAGTAATTAACAACAATTTAAGTGGATTTCAGCTTACTTGATATTAAAGCACATTGCTGTCTTTTAATTGTTTTAGGAATAATGAAAAAAAAATTAAAACATTTATATGACCACCTGTGTTATATTGAACTCTAGGTGGCTCTATTTTTTATTGTATTTATTTATATAGCCACCCAGCTTACTGACATATAAAGAGGTCTTCTCCTTCTCCTCCTTCTCCCCTGCTCCTCCTCATATCCTTCCATAGAAAGCAAATTTGTTCTTACCAGTAATAGGAACTAATTGATTGAAAATATTTTTAATGCTTCTCAGGGTTGCATTTATCCCTTCAGCTACAGGCTGCCCACCTCAAACTAAAGCATTGCCTTATGTTATTACTTTGATTCTGCTGGCACTTTGCAGAAGTCATTTGAGCTTCATTACATATGACTGCAGTGGAATATGTTATTTAAGGAAAAACCAGCTGTATTATATAAAAAAGGCTCAAGGGATTTTCTTTAGCTGTGCTGTACATTGTCTTTCAAAACCACAGTGGGAAATGAACACATGTCCAAATCAAATAATGGCTGAAGTGCTTTCCTCCTTTTTCTCTTTAACCTTCATTATTCCAGCTGGGGAAAATTAACCAAGTATTCTTGATACTATAAGCATACCATTTTGTTAACATTCCCCTGCTAGGAGGTAGAGGTAATATGGGCAGGAATGTAGACAGAGTAAAACTGATATAAACTTTAATCCTCAATTAGTTAACTCATATATCATTAGTCAGTTTAACAATGAGCCTTTAGTACCCTTCCAATTTTTTAATATTTTAAATTTGTTCCCTTTTTTCATTCCACAAGTTACAAGAAAGAGTTCCAAGGAGTAGTAATGCTTCCCTTGCTCTGTGTAAGCAGAGATCTCTGGACACACAATCTACTTTTGTAGCATTTAGATATATTACAGAGATCATTGTTGAGCTGAGTAAAACACCACTGAACTGCAACAGTTGAAAATGCTTTGTCAGACTATTCAACAATTCTGGGAGTTGTATCCTTCAAAGTGTCTTCAGACTCACAGTAACGGTTCTCAGCTCAGTGCTCTCCCACTTTCTCAAAATTGTTTGATCAAAGGAGTGTCATATGTGTCCATTTTCATTTTAGGAACTTAACCAGGGGTGCTATTCAGCAGGTTCTGACAGGTTATGGAGAACTGGTAGTGGAATTTTGAGTAGTTCAGAGAACTGGCCAATACCACCTCTGGCCCCAGAATGGGGTGGGAATGGAGATTTTGCAGTATCCTTCCCCTGCCACACCCACCAAGCAAGTTTCTGTCTTTTGACACACACCCCATTCACATAGCTACACCCACCCAGTCACATGACCCACCAAGCCACGCCCACCAAGCCACGCCCACAGAACTGGTAGCAACAGTTTTTAGATTTCACCCCTGCCCTGTGGCCTATTTTGGTTGGCAGAGGCACTGCAGGTTGGTCCTTTGATATTTCCAGGCCAGCCCCACGAGCCAGTTTCAAGCACCCTGCAGGCCTTGAGTTTGACACCCCTGTGTTAAACTATGTTAATGTATTTACTTTTTAAGGAAATGTATGCAGACCAGTTGAAATTTATGGTCTTGAAGAAAGCAGCTTCTATTAATGGGGTAAAGGTCAGTCCAGAAGCCCAGAACTGAAAATATAAAGATCACTTTGGATTATACTTAACTGAACCAAAAAGAAAACAGCTAAATTGCTAGTATGTATGATGCCGAGAAGACAGGAAGAAGTTTCTACTTCAAATCAAAGAAATCAACAAAAGTTTTCTATTGTAGGATGACATTATCCAAGCCTGCTCTTCAGAGTTCAGTATCGGTACTTCATAAAGTTACCTTTTATTAACTTTTCCTCTTCAGAGACCCTATTTATGACTTAAGTGGAGTTGCTTTCACAATAAGAATCAGGAAGATCATTATTCATAACCATTTTCTGCAATTCAGAAAGAAAGAATTTGCACTGAATGGGTATTGTAGTATCTGCTCATATTTCATTTCCCTATCAAAGTGCTTTAAAAGGTGAACTAGCATGGCAGTTTCCCATTCATGAAATTAGACTATGGGGAATTCTACATTTCCTGTCTATATTTCCTGTCCCCACCCCATGCTGCTGCTTCCAGCTATTTTTTTAAGCCAACTTAAAAAATTGTCTGATCTGACAATGGGGTTGGGCTGATGTTATGGCCGCTCAGATCTGATTGGTCTGACTTGTGCTTCTTGCCCTGCCCATCCTCCAGGCAAGACAAATCATGCTTCCTCCTTTTTGGTGTGGATCACTAATATGAATCCAGTGAGCTGCTTGCTGAAGTCCCTGGACTCCCAGTGACAGGATGGTGGTACTTCAGGCACTCTCCTGCCTCCCTCTTTCTCTTTTTCTCCCTCTCTCCCTCATTCTCTCTCTCTCCCCCTCTCTTTATCAATATATAAATGATATATAAACGCGGTGACGCGCACCGACCCTCAGGACCTATCTTGCAGTCATGGTTGTTCAGTGTCTCAGGCCCAGGGTGCCCGGCTGTTGTTGTGCAATGCCAGGTCCGTAGTAAATAAGGCCCCCCTGATATCAGAATTGATTCAGGAAGAGGGCGCGGATGTGGTAGGATACACCGAAACCTGGTTGGGCCCGGAGGGAGGAGTCCCTCTGGTTGACATCTGTCCTCCAGGTTTGCAAGCATTCCATCAGCCGTGGCACCAGGGTAGAGGAGGAGGGGTGGTGATCATAATAAAAGAGACCCTATGTCCTAGGGAGGCCACTGTTCCTCATATGACTGGCTGTGAATCGCTGTTTGTGAAGTGGGGCCAAGGGGTTCAGGTGGGCCTCCTGATTATGTATCTGGCTCCCTGCTATGTGACATCGGCCCTGCCCAACCTCCTCGAGGTGATAGCCGAGTTGGCAGTTGAGACCCCCAGACTACTAATCATGGGGGATTTCAATCTGCCTTCTGCTGGCGAAACCTTGGGTGTGGTACGGGAATTCATGGCCTCCATGATGGCCTTGGACCTAACCCAAGTAGTGATGGGCCCTGCAAACATCAGAGGACACATGCTAGATCTAATTTTTGTCTCTGGACAGTGGCAGAATGATATGATGAAGGATATAGGCATCACACCCATGTCATGGTCAGATCATTCTCTCCTTAAACTGGATCTCCAGATCGCCACCCCCCACCGCAGGGAGGCAGTGCCAAAGAAATGGTTCCACCCCAGGTGCCTGATGGACCCTGAGCGGTTCCTGATGGAGCTTGGGCCATATCCTGAGACCCTGACTCGCAACACGACCGAGGAGTTAGTGGTGGCCTGGAATAGGGAGGCGGCCGCTGCCCTGGATTGTGTTGTGCCTCTGCGACATCTGACTTGGCACGGATCCCATCCAGCTCCGTGATTTACGGAGGAGCTGCGGGAGATGAAGCACCAAAAAAGACATCTAGAGAGTACCTGGAGGTCGTGCTGCTCTGAATTCGACCGAACACAAGTAAGATATAGGGATATTAGGACCTCCTTAGTGGCGATACAGGCCGCGAAGTCTAATCATGTTGCGGCCCTCATCGTGTCTGTAGAAAATAGACCTTCCTCTCTGTTTAGGGTGACCCGTTCCCTTCTAGATTGAGGGAGAGGGGAGGACCCCTTAGAGGGCAGAGCGGAGGAGTTTTCTCAATTTCTGCATGATAAAATCACTCAGATTCGGGACGAATTGCTCTCTGGGAGCGAGGTCCCGGGGGAGATGACCGAAGCCAGCCTTGGAATCAACATCTGGCAAGAGTTTGAACCTGTACCCCTCCTGGTTGGTCTTGGCCTCCAGATTAGGGACATGGGACTGGCTCCAGGGTATAACCAACACTTCTTTGGGAGAGGGAATGCTTCCCGCCACCCTTAAACAGGTGGTGATACGCCCACTCCTGAAGAAGCAGGGCCTAGACCCAACCCTGTTGGATAATTATTGGCCAGTCTCCAACCTTCCCTTTTTGGAAAAGGTTGTGGAGACAGTGGTGGTACGACAGTTCCCTCAACACCTGGAGGAAGCATCATATCTAGACCCATTTCAATCGGGCTTCAGGCCTGGGCACAGCACCGAAACAGCATTGGTCGCATTGGTGGATGATCTTTGGAGGGCTCGGGATAGGGGTTATTCCTCTATCCTAGTCCTATTAGACCTCTCAGTGGCTTTGGATACCATAGACCATGGTATCCTCTTGCGATGACTGGAGGGGTTGGGGTGGGCAGCACTGTATTGCAGTGGTTCACGTCCTTCCTATCCGGCCATTCGCAACTGGTGTTGACTGGGGGGAGAGATCGCCCCCTAGGCCCCTAGTTTATGGGGTGCCGCAGGGGTCGGTCTTATTGCCCCTCTTGTTCAACATCTATGTGAAGCCGCTGGGTGAGATCATCCGTGGGTTTGGTGTGAAATGTCATCTTTACGCAGATGACACACAGTTATACATCTCTACACCAGACCACCCCAATGATGCTGTGGAGGTGATGTCCCAATGCCTGGAGGCTGTATGGGTCTGGATGAGAGGTAACAGGCTGATACTCAACCCATCCAAGACCGAGTGGTTTCCGACATCCCGGTATAGCCAAATAACACCATCTTTGGCTATCGGGGGTGAAATTTTGGTCCCGCAGAGAGGGTTTGCAACTTGGGCATCCTCCTGGATGTCCTGGATCATATCACAGCCATCACCAGGGGGGCTTTGTATCAGGTCCATCGGATACACCAGTTGCACCCTTTTCTTGATAGGGATGCCTTACGCACTGTCACGCATCCCTTGGTCATCTCCTGCCTGGACTACTGTAATGCTCTCTACTTGGGACTCCCTATGGGGAGTACCCGGAGACTCCAGTTGGTGCAGAATGCAGCCGCGCAGGTGATTATGGGAGCCCCGAGGTTTTCTTGGGTGACTCCCCTCCTGTGCGAGCTGCATTGGCTCCCGGTGGTCTTCCGGGTTCGCTTTAAGGTCCTGGTGATGATCTTTAAAGCGACCCATGGC
>JANHFP010000921.1:96460-107716 GCA_032468135.1 Calamaria suluensis | reverse complement strand
TGCGCGAAAATTAACCTTGCTGCAGTTAATATGTGGATTGTGAGGTAAAATGTACTTTTATCCAATCTGTCTCCAGGGATACCCAGTAGGAAAAATTCAGGAGTTTTTATTAATTGCTGCCCTGTTATTTCTTTTATCCATTTATGGGGTGGAAGGCCACCAAGATTGGGTCTGACTTATTATGCAGTTTGACTTGCTTTTAATCAGGACACCGATTCAGCTGCAAATTGTTTTTAAAAAATATTTTGACTAGGAAAGAGAAAGCAAGAGCTCGTAAGTCAGCAGCTGGAATCACAGTCCAAGCACTCATAAAAAAGAATCCCCTAAGCTTTTTGCACGGGCTTTTGGAAAAGTCCCCAAATCTCGCAAGATTAGCGCAGGATAGTTGTGGCTTTAATGTGAAACTTGGACAATTTATTTCTCGGGAGATCCAATGAACATCCTATTGCTTTGTGGGTGGTTTATTGCCAGCCTCTGTTCTAAGCCTTAAGGTAACATTTTATTGAATGTTACATCTTCCAATAACATTTCCAAATTTAGCTCCTTGTGGACTAAATTTCTACCAAGAACAAAACATGGACATCCTTGGTCAGAATTTCAGTCTAGTTTATTTGTTTGTTTGTTTGACAGTTTCACCTTCTTCATCCAAGAGGTGCTTTAAACTTATGGAGAAAGAGAGTTTCAGTATCTACAGCTGAAGATAGTCATGGCGGAGCATATATGCCAATTGAATTTAATTCTTAAATAACAATAGTTTCGAAGTCCAATTAATTGGCTAGAAAGAGAAGAATTTCTGAGAAATAAGGACAATCTGAAATCCTGATTTTGGGAAGACACTTCCAATGCCAATAAGCAGGGTTGCTCTCTGTGGCCTGAAAGTATTAGTGAGGTGTTAATGGGGACTACCAAAGAAAGGAGAAGGAAATAAAGATCAGAAATCAACAAGAGGGGGGGAAGTGCTAGTAAACAAAGGAATTTTGGAGGGGGGGAGTTGCAAGCTTAAAAGGCTAAACTGATATGAAAAGCCATACTAGGGAGAAGCTGCTCTGCTAAGGCCCAACTTTATCTCCAGAGCAGGAGATAGCATGCTGTATTGGTTTCATCCTGAATGCAATCCTACCAAGAACTTGGGATGCTTGTATTGCCTTTTTATTAATAATTGGGGATGCAGTCGGAGGAAGAGTTCCTTGCTTGCACATTTTTCTCTGCATGTCTCCAATCTCCGCTCATTGCTGAGAATTAAGTGAAACCTAGAAATATGCCCTACAATACAATATCCACGCACCTTCTAACTTCTCTACTTGATGCAATCAGGTGGCATGTTGCTTTTTTATTAGGCTGCTTTCTTTACATTCGTGCTAGAAGAGTGTGTGTTGGAGTCCTGTACATCACTGCATTTCACGCTCCTTAAAATTAAGTAGGCAAATACACAGACTTTCCCTTGTACCCTCTTTGTCCGTTCTAGTTCAAGGCTGCATTTTGTCAGTATTCGGGATTTATAATTTAGGGGTTGTTGTTTTTTAACCAGCATTGCATTAATTAGTGATATTTTAATTTTATTCCCTCGTTAACCATAGAGCAAACAAAAAAAAAAAAGACCCCTGCTGTATAATTTCTGTTACTGCTAGCCATTTCGATAATTCTGCACTAGGAGTCAGTTAAAATTAAATTTCAATTTATTAGATTTAACAATAAATGCTTTTTATGTTTAACGTTTTCTTTGTCTCAATGATGGCATCAGTTTAAACATATTGTGATTATACTTCCCTGTTAGCTACTAGTACTGTATATCCATGTTTTAAATAAGCATAATTTTAAGGACCCTTTAAACACAGTCTTAAGTAATTTCATCCCATTTAAACTGACACAGTCACAGAAATGCTGCACATTAAACTGGGTGGAGGTATTTTTTTACCCCCTTTGAAAGTCACTTTATTATGTAAAGCCTAAAATGAGATTGAATAGAGATAGAATTACTTCCCATTCAAATAGACCAAATAAATACCTGTTTGTGATGAAAGTTAAGATTTGGTAATGAAATTGATTAGAAATGGGCAATGAGTAAATGGTGTGTATATGCTGAATAAATGGAGTTGAGAGCTTAAATTGCTGTGCTAAGGGCCTGGCCAAAAGTTCACATTAGGCAAACACAACAAATATCTGAATCCATACAAATCACAATCATTGCATCCTTTAATGTTAAGTTTTCATCCAGTAAACATTTTTCCTTTTAGACATGGCTGTTCCCTCACAATAGCATTCTGACAACGGGAGCATAGCCCGCAATTCCATACCCTTCTCTGGCTTTGTTAATTTTTGTGTGGTGCACATGTCTTGGTAGGAATACAAGCGCAAGCAGTTGGAGGAACAACGGCAAGCGGAGAGGCTACAGCGACAACTGCAACAAGAACGAGACTATCTAGTTTCTCTGCAGCAGCAACAGAGACAGGATCAGAGACCCACAGAGAAGAAACCTCTCTATCATTACAAAGAGGGGTTGAACGCCACCGAGAAGCCAGCTTGGGCAAAGGAGGTAGGCCCGGTTCACATTTTTATCTCGGGAGTAGGTATACAAACCAGTTTCGTCAGAATTGAATTTGCACACATTTTCAGCCTCCCGCCCACACCCAGAACTCTTACCTAGCACTTATTTTTTCATTATGTGGAGTTATTTGGCCCGATAACCTCACCTGCCCTCTGATGTCGTCAGGTCCTTGTACCCAACCCAAAGGCTAGATTAATCGAGGTTCTCTTAACAATTCTGAAGTTTCATGCTTGTATCACATATTTGGATCTGGCTGCTACGATATAACTGGGGTAAGGCTACCTGTGTGTCCTGGGAAGAAAATGATTCAGCAACATAAATGGAATTGAAGTATGGATGGTCAGGGTTTTAAAAAGTTGAATGTTTTCACTGGTTTTTATTTGCAAAAGAAGAGGTCTCTTCTGCCTGAAGGATTTCTCAAGCAAATTGAAGAACAAAATTCACCAGTATGTGATACCTAATAGAAATATTCTATTTTTCAAAAGAAAAAACTAAGTTAATTATACATATGTTTTATAAAGTATTACAGGGTGGAAAACACTAGTATGGCCAAAGCATCCATTTAGAAGGGCTCCATGCATGATACCAGCTGATAAAACTTCATGTCTAACACATACATGTGCACATTGCTCGTGCAGCCTTTTGATAGGTCAGGAAAAGTTCCTGTTGCAGAGCATGTTTAATACCTTGGTTAATCACACATACACATTGCCTGTTATTATTATATTATTTATTTATGTTGCTTATATGCAGAGAGATTATTTTTTTAAAAAGCTCTCCTGCAGTTTACATAATTTTTAAAGTTAGGTATCAGAAGTAATGCACAACTGAATCCATTTTCCACAGTGTCTAACATTGAGACCAGATAAGTACTTTTCCCAATTCATATAATAGGTAATTGAGGATGGGTGTGCAAATGCATGTAAATGAAATTAGAATATGATTTTGCATAGTGCTACTATGTAGAACTTTGCACCATTTTTATCCTAGCTGTTTCCCCATTTTGTATTGCATATACATTTTGTGGAGGTACCTGGTTACCCAAATATGGGAGGGAGCAACTTAGCTCCCTTTTGCCCTTTAGCTCATCTCAGAGACTATCCAGGCAGTAATTAATGACAACATTGTGCCATTATATGTTTCTAATTGTTTTTTGCTGATATATATATATATATGTTTCCGTAGATTTTCACGGTCATAAGTATGTAAATTTGTATATATATATATACTGATATATATATGCTGATATTTTAAAATTAAGGGAGACTATATATTTATATAGTATATATGTGTGTGTATATATATGTGTGTGTGTGTATGCTTTTGTTGAGATACCTGGTTACCCAAATATGGGAGGGAGCAACTTAGCCCCCTTTTGCCCTTCAGCTCATCTCAGAGACTATCCAGGCAATAATTAGCGACAACATTGTGCCGTTATATGTTTCTCTTTTTTTAAAGTTGCCCTTAATTTTAAATATCAGCGAAAAACAATTAGAAATATCTTTTATATATATATACTTGATTCAAAGATAAACTGCATCTCCTCTATGGGAAGGGATTGACAGAGAGCTAAGAAACTGGTAGAAAAGAATTAAAAAATTAAACAGATTTAATTTCAAGTTAAAGAATGAGAACTGTTACAGACCCAGTGGGATCAACAACTTATTTTGGCAGAGATAATATGTGCCTGTAAAGAGGACGGACTGAGTAGCACAGCGAGAACAGAAAGGGGGGGGGGGAGCTTAGAGCACTGAATGAAAGGCAGGAATGGGGAGTGTGTGCATTTGTTCCCAAGCCAGAAATTCTTATGTGTACAATTGAAGAAAATGAGTGTGCAAACAGCGCCCCAGCAAAGTAAGGGGTGGCTGAAGCAGATGACAACAGCAGTACACTGTGTTCACAAAGAATCATGAGGAATTTACTATAAAAAGCAAAAGTGAGTGAATGTTGGGCAGCTGCAGTGGTGGGTTTCAAAAAAAATTACTACCAGTTCTGTGGGCATGGCATGGCTTGGTAGGCATGGCAAGGGAAGGTTACTCCAAAATCCCCATTTCCTCCCGATTAGCTGAGACTCCAGAGGCAGAGAATAAATGGGGGTGGGGCCAGTCAGAGGTAGGTATTTACCAGTTCTCTGAACTATTCAAAATTTCTGCTACCGGTTCTCCAGAACTGGTCAGAACCAGATGAAACTGCCTAATAGCTCCTCACGACCGGTTCCTACCCACAGGGAGGGCTTGATGAGGGTCCCATCGACCGCAATGTGTCGACTGGTGACCCCTCGTAAAAGAGCCTTCTCTGTGGCTGGCCCTTCTCTCTGGAACGAACTTCCTCCTGCATTAAGAAGGCTCCCGGACTTGGTAACATTTCGCTCGGAGCTAAAAACTCATTTCTTTCGTCTCGCCGGCCTGGGGTAATATTTTTTTTTTAATACTTTAGTTTTAATTTTATAAAGAATGGGTGTTTTTAGTGGGTTTTTAAAATTATATTTTTAATAACTTTTAAACAACTGTATTTAACCATTAAGTAACAGATTTAATCCTTTTTTAAATTTAAATTATTATTGTTGTTTTAAATGAAAATGGAATATGGTTGTTCA
Source organism: Calamaria suluensis (assembly GCA_032468135.1). NCBI lineage: Eukaryota > Metazoa > Chordata > Lepidosauria > Squamata > Calamariidae > Calamaria > Calamaria suluensis. The sequence continues at coordinate 102,575 of JANHFP010000921.1, read as the reverse complement.
CCGCCCCGAGTCCATAAGGAGAGGGGCGGTATATAAATCGCATAAATAAAATAAAATAAATAAAATACAGTAGTAATGGGAGACTAACTATCCTGATACCAACTGGGAGACAAACTCTGCAGCAACTGGGAGATGAAACAGATTCCTAATCAACCTGGCTGACAACTTTGTCATCCAAAAGGTAAAGGAGGGAACTAGAGGAAAAACTATATTGGAGTTAATTTTTATTAGTAGAGAAGAAGTGACAGAGGAAGTTGAAGTTGTCAGAACTTTGGGCGAGACTGACCCTGTAATATTGGAATCCAATATAATGCAAACACAAGCAATAGAATATAATCCACCGAGTGCCTCAAACTTCAAAAGAGGCAATTTTAACAAACTCAGAGAGATTCTAAGAAAAATTCCATGGATGAAAATGCTAAAGAGGAAAACAACTCAAGAAGTGTGGGAAACACTGAAAAATATGATAATATAAGCCCAGTCTAGCACAATATCACTAAAAAAGAAAAACAGTCCAAGAAGAAACCAATCTGGTTGCACAAAGATCTATCTAATAAACTGAAAGTCAAAAACAACAAGTACAAAAAATGGAAAGAGGGACACATTATTAAGGCAGAGTACCAGTAGGTAGCCTGAATCTACAAAGATGAAGTCAGGAAAGCAAAGACTCAGAATGAATAACAACTTGCAACAAAAGTCAAAGATAATAAAACATGTCTTTCAACATATAAATAAAAAGAAAAAGTTAAGGTTAAGTATGTCCATTTAAGAAAGAAGATGACAAGGAAGTAACAAGGAACAAAGATATTCTATTTCATTCTTTAACAAAGTGACTAAACCAGTGAATGCTGTGGCCATAGTATACTTCAGCATAGTATATTTCAGCAAGGCACTCAAGAAAGTAGACTACAAACTACTTCTTGGTAAGCTAGAAAAATGTGGGATAGACAACATTGCCACCAGATGGATTTGTAACTGGCTGTTGTCCTTCATGTTACTACATCTACATGGAGGGAAGTAAGTAGTGGGGTCCCCTAAGTTTCCGTCTTAGGCCAGGTACTCTTTAATATCTTCATAAATGACTTAGATGAAGGAATAGAAGGGGAAATCATCAAATTTGCAGTTGACACTAACTCAGCAGGAATAACCAACACCCCAGAAGACAAGCTCAGGATACAAAAAGATTTTGACAGGCTTGAACAATGCATTCTATCAATAGGACATGTGTGTGTGTGTGTGTGTGTGTGTTTGTGTGATGTCATCTCCTAGTAACATCTTTATTGATTCTCTTCACCAGTAATTTGAGAAGATTGTAGTTTTACCACCAGTGTAATGTTTCAGCTTGCTTTGTTTTCATGAGTAAGAAAGCACAGAGCAGGTCTGTTTTGTTTTGCTTTGCCTGGGGATGGGCATTAATGTTGAAGTAGTCCTAAGAGTTACAACCTATAGAGTATTTCATCCATCAAATCATCATTTTGGGTATTTGAACAAGGATCTCAAACAAACAAATAGCTTGTTTCAGGATGAAATAGTGCTAGCAAACATTAGTGTATTTGAAGCTGGTGGTAAGTGTATTTTGTCTGAAAAGCTCATATGGTCTACTGCTGAGACATAGGATGAAGGAGGGGGAGGAAGCCTCATAAATTATTACATGAGGGCTGACCACCATCATTTAGAAGATAGAATTGTGCCATCTGCTCCTTAAGTTCCTTGATCTGTTTTCCTATTTATTGTGGAATGGGAATGTCAAATCTGAAATCAGCTCATTTAAATCCTTAAACTTGAGATACATGGATCACAACTATGGAATAAAAACACCTCTAAAAGAAGCTGGTATGCTGTCATACTCTGTTAAAAATATCCAGTTTCTTCAGATTCTGTGGCTGAAAAGGTGTGAGAGTAGTTTCTAGATCAGGCTGCAGAGCCAGACGAAAATGCCAGTCTTGTAGCCCTTCTATTAGAGAGTTAAAATTTCATCTTGATAGCTTAGCTTAGACTCATTATCAATTTCACTATACACACATATACCTCTCTCATATTGGATCCGTAAAGTAGATTACAGTCCTATCAGTCAATGAGCAGGCCTTATTATTAAATATTATTGATATTTATTATTATTATTGAAATCCTCTGTCTCTCATACACATCCACAAGCGCACACTCTGTCTCTCTCACACTTATATGTTTAAAGTTTGAAAGGTATCCGACTTGGAACCAGTGGATAATATAAGGGGGAATTTGTGACTAGTTTGAAGCTCTATTGGGGATTTTATGGCCAAATGTGTGTAGGCGATACTTGGTTTGGATTCCTGCTCCAGGGATTAACATATTGTGATGCTTGAATGCCAACAGAAAATCTCCCTTCCCCCTTCCCTCTCGGCCCCCACCCCACAGCATCCAGAGTCCTTCTGCTGAAGCTGTTCAGTATAGGGTTGCTTTTTACTGTGAGAGGATTAGAGAAGAAGAGAATGGCTTTGTGAAAAAACAGAGAGAAAGAGAAGGAATGTTGAGAAGAAATCCAAAGGCCTGGAAATACTTCTTGTAGACAATTGAGATGAACCGCATGTTACGCAGCAGCTGACTACTGTTGTACATACTATAAGTGACGCTGGTAAGGTTATTTCATCTTCCTCTCTCTCTCTCCCCCCACCCATCCAGTTCTACTGTTTTGTAATGCTGATATAATTATGGAAGAAATTTTTTTGGAAGAAAGGATCTTTTAATGATGTAAAATTTATAAGGCATGGTCGTCTGTTGCTTCCTATGTAGGAGCTTACGAAACAAAGAATAAAAGCTTTGTAAGAAGCATTATTTGCTGCTTTTGCTTAGAATTTATTTTCTTAGAGAAAGAGAGGTCATCTATAAAGTATCAAGCTATCTGAATATATTCTCAAAACTATTTTATGGTGAGGGAGAGGCCTTTCAGATAAATGTTCTGCAACATTCTTGATGTTATTGGATTTGTCACTTCCCTGGCAGAATTCCAGATTTCCCCGGGTGTGCGTGAGAAACATATATTATGATCCACAAAGCAATATAGGGGCTACTTGCCTTAGTAATAAAAACTAAGAAGACAACTTGTTTAGCAAATATCTTCTAAGGTCTCTCCCAGAAGGGTAGAGGGAAGGAAAGCAAGGTTTTGTTTTCTGGGAAATAAATGAGGTTAATTTCAAAACAGTGATATATGCAGTGAAGAATGGTAAAATAGGTTGGCTCAGTTCTTGCATAACTGAATGTAAAAGATCCTAGTGACAGTTTAACCCAGCATCAAAATGTACAGGTGTATTTAGAAATCTCAATTTATGTTGCAGTTTGAAACTTTTGAAAATAAGAAATTAAGCATAGAAATCAAGAGGACTGGGGCTACTGTCAGAGCCTTCTCTTTTTCTTTTTTTAAAATATATATTTATAATAAATGCATTTTGATGTATCTTTTTAATTTGTTTGGGCTTAACCTTTAATTGGAAGTTGATTTGAAGAGAAAAATGCATTGATTCAAGACAATCTGTCAAAGGGTAGGAACATTTTTTCTGGTGCATTTCATGAACAACAAAGACATAATTACAAGCAAAACTTTTCTTTCGTTGTCAGTCAGAATTCAAATAAAGAAAGCAAGAGATGATGGACATTATTTAACAGTCACGGTTGACAGAAAACCTGGAGCTCTTTGGATCTAACTTTTATATCTTTTCCAGTATTGGTTTTTTTCATATCTGTTCCAAGGCCTTAAAGTTTTATCATGTTCTTCAGCATGCATATCTGAAATACCTCTCTGTATTTCGTGCTGTGAGTGAATACATTTCCTTCTTTTGTGTGCTTCATTGACTCTAACTTTCTTTTCTTTTCCTCTTGGGGATAGCAAAATAAATGTTTTAATGCTCTTATTCACATTGTTAACTAGATCTTTTGTGATTTAAATGTCATTGTTATGAACTTAGAGAGAAAAACTTGATGAGCCATGATGTAGTCTTGCATAAATTAGTTTAGGAGCTTAGCCATAAGTAGGGGTGGCTTTCCCCCTTTAAAAACAGAAAGCTAATATTGGAAAAAGGAGTTGCCATGGAACCAGAGAAAGAGAGAGTGAATGAGTGTCTCTGAATGAATGTTTGGAGTGCAAACTCCTGAATGTTTTCATAACTTCACTATACATTATCAGGTATAAGAAAACTTTCCATTGCTTTATTTATATCTTATCTCTGTTTTTTTTTCATAGCACATATACAAACATGTAGATATTAGCTGAACTTGTTGCTAATGATTTTTTTTCTTCCAGATTTAATCCTCAAAGTATTTCTAATATTTACCTAGTCACAACAGGAGTATTAAGTGAATTGCATTCATTTAATTTCAATTTCGCAACTGATAGCATTTATCTTTCAGGTTATTTCTTTTCAATGAACTTTTATTTTGACCTTTATAGTTTTACATTACATATAGAACTTTTTCAATCAAACAGTTTACTTCAGTAAACATACATAATCATTTAAAGTTATAGAAGGACAGGCATCTGTAGACCTGCAAATCAGATTTTAGTTTCATATGCTTTTTTGTTGTTGCTGTTAAACACATCAAAAAACTGTCATAGTCATCTGGTGATATATATTTCTCAAATGATATATATATATATATAAATTTCAAATAGAGATTTTAGATATTGTTAAATGTGTATTTTAACTATCAAAGTAGAAGCACTGGAGTGAAAAATGTCAATAAACAATTGCGATAATATAATAATGCCAGTTAGGAAATACTATACAGAAACTCAGGATTATTTTCTATGTATTAAGAAAGGATCTCCAAACTGATAAACTTTGTTATTTTCCCACTTTAGTATCAAAGGTTTTGTTTCATGAAACCAACCTTGCTTGTGTTATATACCACATAATTGTGCTAAAGTAACTAAAATATTACTTTTCTTGATAGCTATTCCCAAGTAATTTCTGATAAACTGAAGAACCTTTTTAGAACCATATTACAAAAGGAATTGCATGACATACTTTTCAATATCACTTTCTTAACACTGATGACTGATATCACATTCTCCAAAATAAAAGTTAGTTGCTACTTATGAGTAGGAATTAAAAAAAGGAATTGTTTTCATCTGTAATTTTCTGTGCAAAAAACATTTTTTCATGCTTTCCTTCCTTACTCATCCAATCCTTTCCAGACACACTATTTAACCATTAAGAAAAAGCAGAACAAAAATCTGTTTTCACATGGACTGCAACCATTGTTTTTTTTTGTCTAGTCAGTAATTAGACCTCAGATGGTGAAACAATTTTCAGAACATAGTTTACATGTTAATACTGCAAATCCAACAGATTGTAGTAGAGCCATGATTAGCATAGTTTCCATCAACATCTTAATTAGCCCCCATTTCAGCATGGAGCAGTGGTGACTATCTTTGGAGTCCTAAGAATGTTTTCTTCCCCAGGGAAAAGATATGCTTCCCAAAGGCTGGTTTTTTTTTCATATTAATTGTTGAAAAGTATCAAGTTCTAGGAAAAAAAGAGAGAGCGAGGGATGCCTAAAATAATGAATCAAGGGCAGTATAAATGGTATCCATTCTAATATAGCAAGGCTGTCAAGCTCGCGGCCCATGGGCTGGATGCATCATGAGCTATCCACTCCCATGACTGGTTTAGCGAAGGGGAAAAAAGTCCCAATATGTCACGTGACGACATGAGTTTGACACCCCTGTAATATAGCATGAGTTATCGGAATCAGCGTGCGGTAAAAAGTTCACTGTGTTGAGAAGAAAGAATAATAATTTTGTGAGTGAGATGGAATATTTACAAAACTAAAAGCAAGATTTTTCCAAGCAATTGGCTAGAATATTTAATAGTGATTTGTGAATGGATGGAAGTTCCTCATTTCTTATCTGAGCTACAAGTGACATCTTAGCTTTCCTTTCTATTCATGAGTATTTACTCTTTGCCATAGCAGCTGAAACAATACCATAAGATTTAGTTATTCCAGAATAACGTTTTTCAAATCTTCATTCTTATAGATTTTTTAATGTAGGTTCTGCTATTTAAGAAGTAATCTTCATTTCATTGATTAGAATTTATTTTTTATTTCTTTTTTTATAAAGCACTTTTGCTTTTTAAGTCTC